>JAQMCW010000032.1:1842818-1854196 GCA_030068335.1 Chrysichthys cranchii | reverse complement strand
ATATTCCCACTCTGCAAGCTCACAGATATTTATAGACGCGAGCTACCAAAAAGCCAGAAATGAAACGTTCTACCGTGTTTAGTTTCCTTTTTTTCTTTCTTTTTAGGAGTCGCGTTCCGGCTATTAGTTCGCCGTGGCTTTTTCTTTACACCCCGGTGATGAAATAACAGTGCAAGCAAAGCGCAAAGCCCACTTGAGCTTGGCCTCAACCAGATAATCTACTATAATAAACGTGTCACTGTGCAGTGATTTGGAGTGTAAAGGAACAAAAGAGTATCTGTCTGTGTGCGGCAAGAGGTTTAATTTAAGCGGGGGCAAAAGGTTGGGCCGCATCTGCACGCGCCCCCAGCGGGGTGACCCACAAATCAACCAAAAAAAAAAAAAAAAAAAAAAAAAAAAAAAAAAAAAAAAAAAGAGGCACACAGCAGAGGGCCGCTGCTTTGTTTGGGTCTTGAAATGCAACCTGTCACGGTGACCTCGTTCTACAGCCGATACGCCTGGTCACAGAGCTATTAAACCATAAACATGGTAAATAAAGATGGAGGATTTAAACACGCTGTGGTGTGCACAACAGCCACGCTATTTACAAGCAGGCTTATTTATAGTTTGCCTTATTTATTTATTTTTAATAAATGGCCTTATATGATCATCAAAGAAAACAACACTCAGATGCTCTGGGTCATTATATAAAATGTGTGTGTGTGTGTGTGTGTTTTCCATAGCTGAGTGCTATGACTCATACATTTTTCTGCATTTTATCAGCTTGAAACGTGTCAAGTTGAAAATGCACTTTTTTTTTTTAATCCCATCTAATCACAAGACAAACCGCTTAAAAGGGATCGTGTGCAATGGGCGAACTAAAAAAGGGTTAGGTATAAAATATGTTAAGTATAAAACATCACCTAATGCTTAACAAATGTTTATTATTACGGTAATTCTATTATTAGTTTCCTCTAAAAATATAAATAAATAAATAAATAAATCTGGAGAAAGGAAAAAAAAAAAAATCACAATATTTTTTTGATATCCTGAATCACCTTCTATTGTTCATTCAGGTTGATTTATTCTTAGATCATTCAAGTATTTTCGATTATATTCAAATTTTTTAAATTACATGTTTAGTCTCTTCATGCCACAAAAAAATGACTGTCTATAGTTGCAGCATTAACGAACTGTTTATTTGTTCCTCTGAGCTATTGCCGATGGTGTGGCAGACCTGGTATAGATTAAAACTGTGTTCAAAAATAAAATCGACTCGGATATTTACCTAATCCTGAAGGAAATTGTGAATGCTGCTATTCTTGCAATACTGCTGTTTAATCAGCAGTCTGCGCAGCACGCACTCGCAGTGAACTGCCTCTGATTTCGCCCGTGTCCTGTGTGTTAGGTGCCCTGTAGTGGGCTGCGACGGGCAGGGCCACGTCTCTGGGAAATACACCTCCCACCGTAGTGCTGGCAGCTGCCCTGTTGCTGCCAAGCGGCAGAAGGAGCTGAACGGCATGGCCTTCTCCTGGAAAAACTGCAAGCAGGAACTGCCTCATTGCCCTCTGCCCGGCTGCAACGGTCTGGGCCACGCCAACAACGTGTTCGCCACACACAGGAGGTGAGCAAGGGGCAACGAACCCTGACCGTGTGCCCCTAATCCTTATCTTCTGTCACTTCAAACTGCAGGTGAAGAGGAACAAAACACAGAATGGGAACCTTCACACATTTAGCTCTAATAATAATAATAATAATAATAATAATAATAATAATAATAATAATAAGATAAAGAAGAAAACATGTTTCAGAAGATGCCTCAATCATCTAAAATGTGTGTGTGTGTGTATATATATATATATATATAAAAATGTATTTTTTAATAAGAAATTATCTAAAGCCTCATACAGAAAGTATTTAAAGTAAAACATATATCATTGATTTTAAATTTACTTATTAAATCTCACGTCAGTATCTTGACCTGGAATTAATTCAACTTGAGATCAGTACTAAGGCTAATCGGTACTAACCATAATCTTAGTTGTGGCAACCTGAGACTTTGTGCAAAAAAAAAAAAAAGTTCAACTAGGTACATTATCATCAGTGTAAAAGCAGGAAGTGTTTTATCAACCCAAGAAAGTTTTTATTTCCCTTGACTTAGGCTTAAAGAAGCGTTTAATCTGACAGTGTGACTGAAGTGGTCTCGATCTGCTCCTGAGTCGATTCGCCCATTCAGTAATTCAACTCTCAGTCGACTCAAGAGCAGGAAGTGAATCAAAGACGACTGAGTCAGAAGACAGACCTGTAGTACTAAACAGTACAAAAGTGTGTCTGTTATGTTACATTTTTAACATGTTAGTTTTGTTTTGTTTTTGTTTTTCTTTTATGTGTAGTATGAAACTGAAACGACTCATGTGTCATTTTCATGCTGATTCAGATTCAAATTTGCTATGAAAATGCCCTGAGACAATATATACTTATTTCAGAGCTGTTTTCTTTCTCTCTAGTCTGTCAGGGTGTCCACTAAATGCTCAGAGCATCAAGAGGAAGCTCTCAGGAGACGAGATGATGACCATCAAACTGAAAACCAGCAGTGGTGTGTAATGCTGTTATTATTTACATTACCATGTGTGTAGGGGTGGGGTGTGTGTGATTTTTTTTTTTTGTTGTTGTTGGATTTTTTTGCATTGTGCTTTATGTCCAGGACAGGAATTTCTGGGTCGGTTGAGTTTTTTTCCCTACGTAATAACTGCATCTTAGCTGCTGTCGCTTGTCCTAATTGATAATGATTTAGTGCTAAAGCATGACGCTGCCGTTTTATCTCACTTTTCTGGTGCGTTATGGTCGTTTGTGGTGTGTGAGACAGGCATTGAGAGCAGTGAGGACATGCAGCATTTGGATCACGAAATCAAGGAGCTCAATGAGTCGAATCTGAAAATAGAGGCCGACATGATGCAGCTTCAGACGCAGGTAAAGCGTAAACAAATGCTCGCGTCACGCATGTAAAACCCTATTCAAATTCGGCTTATGCTAACTGCTAACACTTGGCAGGTTTTTAATTCATGTAAATTTACTATTTGCCTGAGGAAGTATGTTTCAGTGCTCACATTAACGTGATATTTTTTGAGACTGGTGTATTTTCTTTTTTTAAAGGATTTGATTACTAATGTTAGCTGTTTGCTTCTTGCACTAAGATTTGGAGAAATTAAAACTCTTCACTTATTTTATTTACATAAAATCTGCCTCATGGCTAGCGTTCTTTTTCCAAGTTGATCTGTTGTCATTTACACACAGTACTTATGTGTTTAGCTGCACATAGTAAAGTATACATTTTTTACACACATCTCCTGTGTTGACATGGTAAAAGAAAACCTGGTAGAATTAAATGGAAATCAAATCCTGTCGCAATTTCCAGATCTCGTCCATGGAGTGCAACCTTAAGACCATCGAAGAAGAGAACAAGATGATCGAGCAGCACAATGACAGCTTGCTGAAGGAGCTGGCGAGGCTCAGCCAAGCCCTCATCAACAGCCTTACCGACATCCAGCTACCGCAAATGGTGAAGAAGACCCCTTCTACAACAACCAGATTAAAAAAAACAAACAAAAAAAAACCCCCACAGTGTTTAAAAGAAACCAAAAAATCAACTTGCAAAAAAATTACTTTTTTTGTATCAAATATTTATCTAAACTTCTAGAAACATGAGCTGAAAAAGAAATATACAGATATCCCACCGAAACTACTATTACATTTTACGCTTATATTTTTAGAACATGCTGACGATCAATCAGCAGACCTGTTAAACAAGTCATCAGCCTGGAATGATAATAACTACACAACAATTGTCTAGATTTCACAATAAAGATTATCATGTGTTCACCGTAGGATGAGATATTAGTGCATTTCACACATGCTAATCGCAAACTGACCATATGACACAGTAAATACTAGCACCACATGCTCCCCGATTACCCAGAAGATGCTTCTCTGTGTTAGCCCTGTGATAGACTGGCGACCTGCCCAGGTTGTACCCCAACTCTCGCCTGAAGTCAGCTGGGATTGGCTCCCCCTTAATGGAAAAGCAGTAAAGATAATGGATGGATGGATGCTTCTTGCAGAGACTCTAGCAGGGCAGCACTGGTGCTGAACGACAGGGAACCCTTTAACACAATTATCCGGTATTTGTATCACAGTTACATCCATAATTAGAATTCTGTTTCACCCATCCTAACTGCTAAAAACTGTGATAATCATCTGAGTGGCCTATATCAGAATGTAATGAGAAATGGACTCACCTTTGGACTGAATGGAAAGATGCTCGGAAATGAAAGCCGCACTTGTATCACTAGCGATATTGACCCTGTAGAACCTGGAGAAGGTACACGGTAATGCTAAAGCGGCTGCTGTGCACATGTAGGCTGACTGATGTCTCGCACCCAGTGGGCCAGTATCTGTCTTTCTACCATGACAGACAAGGCGTTAATCTGATGATTGTATCCCCAGTGTCCAGTCCAAATAGAAATGTAGGACATTTACTAGACACATCAAGGAACGCTCAGCAGGTTCTCTTTCATTCAAATCTTCAAAATCAATAGTGGATGATATGACTTTGGGCAGGATCCCAGGGTTCCCATGTTCACTTCAGAATCGGCCTCCAGAGGGAAGATTATCCAAAATGATCACTGAGTTTTGCTGATGTGATTATTAGAGATCAAAAAAGACCCATTTCAGTCGGGCATCCTGTGTGGGCTCCTCTAGCAAGATACCATCCAGGGTGCTGGTACTTACACCACATTCTTTTTCAAAGGAGATTTCCACTTTCCACTGTCTAGCTGTCCCTATAGCATGGCTAGTACTTTAGGAAGCGGGCACTGGATGCAGATGATGGGAGTGCACCACATTCATAGAACAGTTTCCACATGAGAGCATAAAAGGCCCCGTGAACTTGTGGCTCTTGTGTTTTGGAGCATCTCTTTGACTGGAGGCCAAACCCACATGGCCAGTTAAGCTGTCCAAGCATGCCAGATCAATCTGTGTATTTGAGACAAGACATTTCTTCAGGGAGGAACCTGCCAAGACATCCCATCCACTAGTGAGAGCAGCAGAGGAAGTAGAGAAAGACAGTGAAGCATGTTGTAAGCCAGGGCATCCTGACCTACTGAACTGTTAAGCTTTGCCAAGGAAAAGCACAGTTGACAGTGAGTCAATTTAGGATTAACAAAGAAGTCCACCTCTACCCAAGCAACCTTTTACCCAATATCCAGGACACCATTCCTGGGTGCAAAAGCATTGTCCAGGGCATATGTGCTGTTTCGACAGTCCATACTCTGCATTACTGTGCCATCCTGGCTAACCGAGGGTGGGCCTGGCTGAGGAGCTTTCAGGTGCGACGGCGCACTGCATCAGACCTTGAGCCTTGCTGATGTATTGATGTGTGGCATAATGTCAAAGCTTTGTGCAGATCCACTGATATGAACCAGCCACCCAGATGTGGCTAAAATCATAAGTGTCCCTGCGCTGCTTGCATGAGGCATAAAAAGGAGAATCAGTTCTTGAGCTTTAGGGAAGATTTTCCTAAAGTGCACAGGTTTCCTCAATGTGTATCTTTAAAAGGTGGAGGATCTGACACCAGTATGACTCCAGGTCATATAGAAATCACTTTTTATGCTGTAAACATAAATGTTTATGATTCAGTTCAGTGGTTAAGGTGCTGATTTACTAATCGGAAGGTCAGGGCTCAAGGCCCAGGGCTGCCACTGTAGGGCTCTTGAGCAAGGCCCTTAACTGTGCTCTGCTCCAGGGGTGCTGACCTTCCATTCTGACCCAAACTTTATAACAAGCTGGGATATGTTTAGACAAGAATTTCAGTGTGGGGCAATGTATATGTGACAAGTAAAGGCTTGTTTTTTTAATCAGGGTCCAGCTCCTAAATGCACCTTGTGAGCATCAGTAAAGGTTATGACTGAAAAGGGGACTGCTTCTTAGAGACAGTCAGTTCCAAGGAAGCAGACAATTAATGGGTGGTTGTCAACAGATTCCAGGAAGCTGGCTCCACAAGATCTAATCCTGCAGAAGTCACTTGGTAGTCACTTGGAACCGAAGCTGCTCTAAAGTGTGGAACCCAACTAATATGGTGGCAACCCACAAGAAGTGTGTGTTGTGGTTGGAAAGAATGGAATTCGAATATGCAAACGGAATGAATCACTGGCCTCCAAGTCTTTGGACAAGTAACGAATGAACTGCAGAGGCTGGAGAGAAAAAGGGGTTAGCAAGCACGCTTAGCACCTGGCTGCTACTCAGGAGGCGGTGAGGCTCAGTTGGGTTGGTGAGGGAGGTCCCTTTCAGCTAAGATACAGGAAAAAGGCAGAAAGGCAAAAATCTGTGTGGCTGTTCGATCACTTTGTCTTGGCATGTAGCCTAGGCACGTAAGAACGTATCTAAACATAACCACTTTGAGATTCGCATGGCTCCTGGAATTTGCTCATGATATTAATGCTCGCGTAGCAAAATCTCAGATAAATATAAAAATCTCAAATTTTCCCCATCACGCTATACCATCACACCCCATTACACCCTATTTTGATGATCTTGAATGTTTTGAATTTTTGACACACTCCCTCTGTCTTCCAGGGTCCAATCAACGAGCAGAACTTTGAAGCCTACATCAAGACTTTGACGGATATGTACAACAGCTCAGAACACGAATATTCGCCGGAATGCAAGGCCTTGCTGGACAGCATCAGACAGGCCATTAAGGGCATCCATGTAGAAACGGTCTGCTCGCCATGAAATACTGCATTTGCAGACAAGCAATATCTCTGGACAGCTTTTATTCACTTTGTTCATTTTGTTTGTTTGGGTGGCTGGCTTCAAACCATGTGCAAGAAATAACTTATTCTTAAAAATAAATATTCCTCATGTGTTGTACTGATAAATGCCAGCTACATTTGATTTCGTTGACATTTTGCTGAGATTCTTAATACCCCTTTGCACATATTTATTTCATTTGCTTGACTTACTCGTTTTTTGTGTATTTATACTTATTGCTAATATTTATAATGTTTTATTTATTGTCTTTACTCATCAAAATAATTTATCAAACACTAATATATTTTATTTATTTTCTGTGTTGGCTTGTTGACCATTGTTGCACACTTCAGCTCTTTGTGTTTCACTCCAAGCACATTTGCATTGCTATATTTCATTTGGTAGTTTCTGTTGTTAAGAAAAAAAAACGAGGAAAAAAAAAAACATTTTGTTTGCTTCGGTGACATTACTTTCAGCGATGAACGATGTCAACAGGAATAATGATACTATTGCACCACTTCGTGGCCACATGCTCTTACTGCACCATGCGAGGCTCACTTGTTTTCTGAATGTATTGTGTGTTAAATCTTCGGGATCAAATTGGTAACCTTAACTACTGACGCCAAAACAATTTTCATTAAACTGAACTCATGAGATCTAAGCATCAAATCGAAGAGACACAAATTACTCCCTGAAATTTATTTCTGTCAATATGAACTGCCTTTCGTGTGCACACCGTCATGTGTGCATATATGTGCCTATATGTAAATGAGTACATGGAATATATTATGTTTTGTGGTAGAACAGTATTATGTGAATGGTGATTCCTTTATTATACAACATATTTATTTTTTTTTCCAAAAGAAAAATGCCTATAACTCTGTTTAGCTAATGCTTATATGCCATTTTAAGTATGTAATTATATTGTTGTAATATTGATCAAGTGTTTAATCTTTACTATGAGTTTCCTCAAAGCTAAAGCACAAACCTTAAAAAACAAACAACAACAACAAAAAAAACCCAGCAACTGTTTTTTAGATTTGCTTAACAGAAATTGTAACCAATTGAAGTTTTCATCTGAACGGCTATTACCAACTGGAAGCTGTGCTACAATTATTTTTCACAAAAAAATTAGTTTTATGAGTAAAGTTTTACCAAGTTAAAAAAAACCAAACCCTTAATCAAGCAAAAACTTCAAAAGAAAAAAAATCAGTGTATGCCCTTGCATCTTTCCAGGTGTAAATCTAATTTTCTTTAAATTTGAGTATCACTGGTCAGATATACTATTTACCAGAGATGGCCCTGACATTTTATGCTTTACAGATTTTTATGAACAAATATGTTCATACACCTTAAAATTAAAATCTAGTTAGTCTTCACACATCCACGCCTAAAAGAAAAAAAATGTACAGGTTTGACCAAATGATCCTTCTGTAAGGTTCTCTTAATCAGCCGGAATCAAATTCTTTCAAATGAAGTGTAATTTGTAATTATGTTATTTGTAATTTCTAATATTTAATTTATAAACCACACATTGTTTGCTCAGGAACTTTTGTGAGGACTATTCCTGTTTGTATTTGATGTTTTGTAATGTGAACTGAATTGGGATTTTTTTTTTCTGTGTAATAATAATAGTATAAAACGCTGTACTGTAAATTATTGTTTCTTTTTGTTTAAAGCAATTTTTTTTTTCAGTTGAAGTAGTTTCTATATCAAAGTTTCTTTACACTTTTACTATTTCATAAGCAGTAATGCGCTGTGTTGTACAGTTTGTGTATGGTAGAAATAAACTATTTAAGGATCACAAATTGTCCGTTTTGATTTACAACATTTGAAAAAGAAAAAAAAACTATCAATAAATCAATAAATCAGACAGTTAACCGTGAGGACCGGGTGCTGGCCCGGACACTAATTTGTTATTCAAACGCCTTTGTCATTTTGGTCAGGATACGAACACGATGCTTCATCAGCAGAGACATTATCAGGAGAGGATACATCAGTTTAAATACACAAAGTCACCAATCCTGGGAATTCCAGTGTTCCCTTATGGCATGATCAGACTTTCACGATCATCACCGTGTCAGATTAGGCAATCCTAGTACCATAAATTCTTGGCTTGTCATGGTCAGGAGACTGGCAACTGTACAAGTTTAACCCCCAGCCAATCACTGTTCACGTCCTTGCACACTGTCTGGGAGGAGGGTCAAGAAACTGTCAATCATGGCTACTGAAGAAACGTCCAGAAACACATGGAAGCAAAACAACAGACTTTTTGTCAGCGTGTCATGGGGCATCCCAGGCGCCACATCGTTGTTCTTCGATTATGTCACACTACAAGGCCCGTATGTTGTTCCTGATGCAACGCTGGAAATTTATTGGCCGTGACAAAAATCGGGCTGAATTTGTGTAGTCTGGTCCAGGCATCAGCTTTCCCTTGACTATTAATGTCAACACTTGGATACCACCAGGTTTTGAAACTCACGAAACACTCTTCGTGGAATGAAACAGACCATGGTGGTCACCCAGTGGGCCAGAGGTCTGTGCTTAGACAGAGGATCACCCTATGACCTCACACGGTGGCAGTCGGGTCAATCTGGCAGATAAATGACTAGTTGTCATGCATTTCACAGAAGGGACAGAAGGGAACTGACCTTTAAACAAGTGCATACAGGTCAAACATCTGATTCTTAAGTGACATAGCTTTACGTGGGGATCCAGGGATCAGTCACAAGGTGGTTCCAGACTTACTCAGCCATTGAAGTAGGCTTCACACCACGGTGTGCAACTCTCCTACCCTTCCTGTTCATGTGATTGGCAGCAAAAAGGCCACTGAGCGAGTTGCACTCAGTGAAGCTGGCCATTAGTGAGCCCTACATTAGGAGCTTCCATATGAACCCACATTGCGCCACCTTGGTGAATTATGCGCCTGGCATCCAGACGGATCAGGGCTAGGGTTGGGTATTGTTTGAACTTGAGCGATTCTGATTCCAAATCTGCTTATTGATTCCAGGTTTTTGAATTCCTTTAAGCATCAACTGAACATCCGCACTGTTGTGACATTTGCCGTGCACACTAGATCATATCTAAACATTTTTTTTTACTGTACCTGGTACTTACCTTTTTTTTTTTTTTTTTTTTTACTGTACCTGGTACCTGAACAAGCAGGAAGAAGCAGAGGGTCAGCAAGGCCACCCTCGATTCTAGCAGGGTGATGTTTGGTTTGTATTTCAGTATGAATCAAGTTACCGTGAATCAAAAATCAGAGAAAGTGGCAGAAATAGCCTAAATCAACTGTGCAACGTGTACTTCAGAATCTAGCTAGCCTAGCTAACAGATATTAAGAAGGACCAGCTCATTGTTGTCAGCTTGAAAAGTACAAATTACGCATCACAGTGTTTCTCTGTGTAAGCATTTCATTTGCGCACATTTGCCTTTCCAAGTATACCATTTGCATGGGCAAACTTCCACACCCTGACTATCTGACTATTTCATAACCAGTCAGTAACCTGGTTTCCCTGTTAGAGTAGCCAGTGGAGCTGTCTATGCCTTCAGAACATCAATAATAACAATATCAGCGCAAAGCAGAAGACAAGCATCAAGACTTTAACACAGGGAAACTCTGACGCCCACTGGGTTGTTTTGGCACTGGGCCGCGTGGCCTTACAGCAGTTAGCACATTAATGCAACACCAATTAGCACAGTAGGACTAAACACTCTTACCTGATTTATCACACATGAACAATACAGATTCCTGAAGAAACAGTGATTTTAATAACATAAATAGTGGCTTTTAAACACACTACAAGAAGACCGGTTAATATACAAATCGCATCTGTTAGCTAACTAATTAGCCAGATGTGTGAAAAGTGCCTTTGCAGAGTGTATTATGAGAGATTACACCTTACCATGTCAGAGGTCACTGGAGAGGAAGGACCAGAACGTGCTTTGTCCTGTCCAGTTCTTTGTCCTGTCTTTCATTTGTCTTTACTTTTGGCTTCAATTCAGGGTTCTGACTGGTCAATGGTTGTTGATTCATCTCCTATAAAAGCATCCCTGACAGTAGGTCAGGCAGTGAAGCAAGTCACGGGTTTATATTAACATGCTCATTCATTTAATGCATGGGCAAAGATTTTTCCCGCACCATGCGCGCTCTAGAAATGATCTGAACAAAGCAGCAAAGAGCAAACAGGACAAATAATGACATGGGTTGCCAGATTGGGTTAGTTTAAAAACTTAATTTTGAAAATATTTTATTTTATAGCTATTAATAAACAAATCAAATTGTGACGTACAGGACCATTTCTACTGTAAGACAACACTTGTGTGTGTGTGTGTGTGTGTGTTTTGAACGTCCCATTTCAATTTTAGTTCCCTCTTAGCTGTTATAATGAGCTCCACTCTTGTCTTTTGGGATGGTTTTCCGCTAGACGTTGGAGTGTGACTGTGGGGATTAGTGTTCATTCAGCTACAAGAGCGTCAGCGAGGTCAAGCGCTGATGTTGAGAGGTTGAAGAGCCTCCAGTTCCAGTTCATCCCAAAGGTGTTCAGTGGGGTTGAGCTCAGGGCTCTGTGCAGGACACTCGAGTTCTTCCA
>JAQMCW010000032.1:1825878-1842718 GCA_030068335.1 Chrysichthys cranchii | reverse complement strand
AGACGATATAAAAATGGCGTCCACAAACGAAGTGATTAGTTCAAATGTAAGCGCTAGTGACGCTGTTTCCAGTCATACGCACGTATATGTTCTGTGGTCATACGGCATTTCTGTTTCAAGCGTGAAAAGAATTTAATATATATAGATGGGGTTAATAATCATATACTAACAATGTCTTTATCAATCTTTGGGATTTTTTTTTTTGTTTGTTTCCTGCACTTTGGGGTAATTAAACATACCTCGGGGTCAAACTGACCCAGGGACATCATTGCTGTTCCTGAGAAACGACCATAACAGGAGGGTTCACATATACTGTATCAGCGCTGTGGTGTGAGAGGAATAAAACACGCGCAGTGACGTCAGCGCACTTGGGTCGCGCCTCGGACAAAAAAAACGCGGCAAAACGCGATGCTAGCAGGCTAGCTAATCCATTTAATAACGTAACTTCACCATAAATAATAATATTTACCACAGGAAATTACACCTTTAGATACAACCTTCGTTTGCGTGTCACGTAAGAAACACGTTAAATTGAACTAAAACACAAACAGCTCCCTGTTCATATTTTACCTCAAACAGAATGGTAAAAACAGGTGTTTGTTGTTGTTTGTTTGTTTTTTTGTATTTTTTCCTTTTTTCTAAGTTAACGGAAACTCACCTCACACACAAACTGCTAGCTTTAGGCTTAAGTCGAAGTTTTCTCTCAGACAGAAATGCCATTTTGAGAACGAAGTCGGGACAGCGCTCTGACCTTCACCAAAATGGCGGCCCTGCTCATCGGGACGTAGAGCAGAGCGAGCCAGTGAGGAGCGCGTGCACTGCAGTCCACACGAAACGCACGCGCACACTTGTCCTTTTAATAAAAATAACAACAACAACAAAAAAAAAACAACAAAGTTCAAATCAATAAATTAGAATGCTTATTGCAGTAACATTTTCTTGACCTATTTAGTTAAAACAACAATTCAAGACTGAGACCTTCTTAACTTACACATCCACGCTTCTTCATCTCCTGCTCCCTGAAACTTTTTTTTACTATTTGTATTTTTTTTTTATCTTTTTCAAACTAATTTAACACCTTGACGTGATGTACCGCGTTCTTCCCAATCAATTTATTTAAATACATTTTTTATAAAAAATAAATAAATAAAAAAAAAGCTGCTATATTTATCTAGCATATCATTTTTTTACGTACTAAGGAATATATCGCGAGACTGTGCGAGATGTCGCGTCCACCCAGCTGCGCATGCGCATTTAAGCACGCCAGAGTTTTTTTCTCTTCTTCCTCTTGTTCAACGCTTTAACCTAGCGCGGGTCACGTGATCTGTGTTTACATCCTCTCAGCTGGTTGTGCAGAAAACACGACGGCGGTGGCCCGACAGAAACTATGTGTTTTGTGTCGCTGTGCACGCACTGGATCTAAGTGTACACGTTTGATCTCGGAGTGGTCCACATCCACCAGAAAAAGGTGACCGGAATCTGAGTCTGATGGCTTGTTGTGTGTTTCCCCTTGTTGTTGTTGTTGTTGTTAATGCAGCACGCGGATTAGTGACTCACTGCTGTTGTGTGGTTAGCTCACAGGGTAATCAGTGTAAATAATAATAATAAGAGGCTGGGAAAAAAGAAATCCTCAGCTTTTGTTTGGAGTATTTAGAAACTAACGTGCCGTAGATCTCCAGTCCTTTTATAGGTTTAAAGGATATGAAACAATGCCACCTCTAGGCCCGGATTAGCGCGACTGCGCGAGCGATTCCTGCTGTAAGCGCGAGCGTTGGCAGTTATTTTAAACTGTCAAGCGCCACGAGCGTCTTCTCCTTCTTCTGTTTTTTTTTTTCTTCCTCACGCGACGTTGTTCAGGGCTCGAGCGCTAGCTTGCTAGCTAAGTGTTTCTGAGGGGGGGAAAAAAGTATCTTAGCTCGATGATTAGCGTGTAACACACACACAAAACCCCTCAAATCACTAAACAAACAAACAAATGGTCAATTTTATCCAAAATAAATAAATAAAAATCCTCCATTTCACCAGATTTACGCTTATTACTCAAAAATGTGAACTTTAAAAACATGAACCAGGGAAAAGGGGGAAAAATATCTACATATAACCCGACTTTGGCTGCTAACGACCAACTAACTAGTCGCTTTCAGGAACTAGGCTAGCTCACTTCAGTTAGCACCTAGCATGCGAGGTTGTTGGGTTAGGGTGGGTGTTTTTGTTTTTTAAATCATTTTTTTCTTTTGTGTTAAATATTAGATGTTGAATCTAAATCTAAGCATAAACAGTACAGTTTTATGTAAATGTGATGCATTGTGATGATGACCATGGAGATAGCTAGCGCTGCTTTTAGTCTCCTCTGTTTCTTCTTCTTCTTTTTGCTCTTTTTTAAAAGAAAAAAAAAGTAAAAAAGAAGAAAAAAGTTTGAGTTCCCATGGCAACTGTATCACATTCCCCAATTGCTAAGTTTGCTTCAGTTTTGTTATTGTTGGTGTGTGTGTGTGTGTTTTATTTCATTTGAATCTGCAACAGGCTAAGATGTGAAACCCAGCACTCTCACTTTGTGCTCTGTAGTTCAGTGTGCAGTAAATCACTCACTCAGTGTTGTGTTGTGCTGCCGTGGGACAAGAATCAGTCATGGGATGGCCTGATGACGTGGGGTCACCAATAACACCTACGGCAGCGTGTCCCATCGGGTATAATCCCTCTTACACCTTGGCAAATTTCTCTCTCTTGAGAATAAATCTGTGTAACAATATCCAGAAGAATGGCCAGATCGTCTCTATGGAACACACAGCCCTGAAACCGGAGACTCCTTCCATAAACGTCTCCTTACAGAAAACGACGCTGTGTCCAGAAGTATTCTTTCAGGGGTACACAAACCACGGAGCCCTGGAGGTTTTTTGCAATGACCTCTTGATCAGCCAATAATAAAAAGCCATTTAGAGCTGAGGGCGGAGTCTTTTTTATTATTTATTTTTTTTACATTTTAATTGTTGACAGACAGGTCATCCAAAAACTGTGCACCCACACTGGCCCTGCGTGGCTCAGTTAGTCCACCCCGATGTAGGTCATGGGGCTCGTCGGGTGCACGACTGCCCGAGAGCGCTGTTGCTATAGAAACGCCAGAAGGGCATTAATATGAACCTGAACTACACTCCAAGGTGCAGGTTGTTACTACTAGATCATTAATCAACACTTGCTGGCCAATCAGAATGGAGAATGTAACAGTGCTCTGGGGTGCACATGTATGACCTATGACATAGTACAACTAGTGCAGAGTAACACAGGCATTCTTATAGAGACAGGAAAATAACAACTGTCCTGGAGTAGCACAGTTCACACACTTGGGTATAGTGACTCTCGCACCCTGAACACTCTCTCCACCTCTTTCTAAGGGAATTGCTATCTTAAAATGCAATGTACATACAAACACTACGACTACCCTAAAGAGTCACAGTTTGTTCAGTAGAGGGCAACAAAATGGTGAACTGGAAGCTCTGTGCTTTTCATATTTAAAAACAAAACCAGTGGGAAGCTGAGTCAGGTTGTAGGAGGAAAAAACCATGCAAATATTACTTGTTCTTTTTTTTTTTTTTTGCATAACTTGCTGTCGGTGATGGATGAGGAGTGGTGGTCTACAAAAGAAACAACTCTCACAAACCCCAACGGTACCCGACACTCCTAACCCAGTGGCCAAGCTTTTATTAGCCGCACCTGATTGGCACCACACGTGTCTACACCTGTCAGCTCCCATAATTCCTGTTAAAATCAATGCCGTTGCCATCAGTCACCATGACAAAATTCTCGCCCGTAGTACACAGCAGGCTTACAATAGGACCTGCAATGATGCGTTAGCATTTTGTTAGTCCAAAAGCTACCAAAGGTATTAAAAAAATAAATATTATTTAACATTCTCTTTTTTCCCTTTAAAGGTAGGAAAAGAAAACACCAAATAACCCAAGGCGGCTCCTTTTGTCAGCTTATGATGAGAATTTCTGACCTTTAGTGAACCCTGGAGGAACCTCGGAGAGGTTCAGCAAATCAAGATGGCCACTCGGATGGCCGTCAGCAGTGAATAAAATGTTATTTTGCTGCTTTTTGTAGTGTGTTCACTTTCATTCGAGTAACAGAGTCACGTCAGACGCACTTACCGAAAAGGCACTGACCAGTCATAAAGGTTTAGAAGAATTTCTTGTGTTCTCAACAGTCAGTCTGCTGGATCATCTGCTTGTATCATATAACTGCTCGGGTCGTGTTCAGTCTTGCCACTGGGTTAATCGGATATCTAGGATCGTCTTGGTGGTTTAATCGCCCATCTAACGTCACACATTGGCAATTCAAAATATCAACAGACACGTTCTCTTCTGCCTGAGCGCCATTGTTTCACGTAGTTCACCTCAAGGCGCCTCAAGGTGTGGTCCTCATGAAGGTGGGTTGAGTCAACAGGTGGATAATAAATCTGACGATTTCTCTAGTGGGAAATCCAGTTCCTCCTGTGGCACTGTTTTCTGTAAGGAGACACCGGGTTAACGTTCAGAAGGAGTCTCCAGTGTCAGACGGCAGAAAATGGAGAAAACGCGGTTCTTTAAAGCTCATGGATCATCGATGCTACACCGGGAAAATTACTTGAGCGGAAAAGCGAAATGAGGCATAATTTTCAGGCGGGAATTTGTCACCCAGTGGACTCCGGATAACACCCTGAGAAGATCATTGTTGTTTTGTACCACTCCAAATACACTTAGCATTAAAAACAAAAGGCATTCATAGGTACACATATATGATACAACTTTCGTGAGAAATTTGTAATACATTCGAGAGGTATATACATGGCTCTATTAAGAAGATGGCACCTTAGCTGCTGCTGAAAACCGAAAATGTTTCATGAAGCTTTGTTTGTCTTTGTCTTCTCTTTCCCTAGACATGTGATGTTTACTCAAAGCCACCACGTCTAAAGGGATCTAAATCGTCCGTCCCTCCCGCCGTCCGATTGGAAGAAATATCCCCCGTAAAGAGAGGTCACTTCCGTGAACCTCTCCTCATTGGATCTTATTTTTTTCGTTTGTTTTTTTTCCTCCCGCGGCGAGAAGGGGACCATGGGCGGAGCTGTGAGCGCCGGCGAGGACAACGATGACCTGATCGACAACCTGAAGGAAGCGCAGTACATCCGCACGGACAGGGTGGAGCAGGCGTTCAGGGCTATAGATCGCGGGGATTACTATTTGGATGGATACAAAGAGAACGCCTACAAGGACTTGGCCTGGAAGCACGGGAACATCCACCTGTCAGCCCCATGCATCTATTCCGAGGTCATGGAGGCACTGAAACTGCAGCAAGGACTCTCCTTCCTCAATCTGGGCAGCGGGACAGGATACCTGAGCACAATGGTGGGCCTGATCATCGGTGAGATGGTGTATTCTGTTCATGGCGGAAGGTCCTGAGAATAACGACAGGGTTGAATGCGGTTCTGTTTTCAGAGCCGTGGTTTGTTTGGGTTTTTTTTTTTTGTTGTTGTTGGTTTTTTCCTTCAGGTACAAGATCTAGCCGAGGACTGATGAGAGTGCTTTTTTTTTTTTTCTCTCTCTCTTTTTCCCCTCCTCTGCAGGTCCCTTTGGAGTAAATCACGGTGTGGAGCTCCACACAGACGTGGTGGAATATGCCAGAGAGAAACTGGACGAGTTCGTTAAAAACAGCGACAGCTTTGACAAGTGAGTAGGGATAACCTTCGACCCGGATCACTGTTCCCATCCTGACGTCAAAGCCCCCTTTTTTTTTTTTTTTTTTTTTCTTCGTTCATTAAAGAACAACACATTGTACATTTCATTTGTTTACGGTTACGTTATAGCGGCTATAAATGCAGAATAAATCACTCTGTGTGGTCCTGTCTTAGGAAAACAATCAACAGACCCATTGGCGGATCCATTGTCACCATCGTGAATTGATTATTTTCCTATATTGGCACATTACAAAGTGTTTTAATCCTCTTATACAATGGAAAATTAATAAAAAACAACATTCACAGCGCTGTCCTGTGACCATCTCTGACTGTGACACAAAGCACTGACGCTGGAAATGGGGAGAAAAAAACTTCTCTTCTTCTTCACTTTTGTGCTGTCTGAAAACCTCCACACGTCAACAATTTCGCACGTTTTGCGCCGTAGAGTCCCACATTAACGCAATCCTGCGATTTGCAGCTGCGCCGCTGTCTGAGAAATTGAACCACCGCCTTGTGACCAATCAGAATCGAGCATTCATGATATCGGGCTTCCGTGACATGACCGTGTGTATAATATAAGCGCTCTGTTTCAGGTTTGAATTCTGTGAGCCGAATTTCGTCGTGGGAAACTGTTTGGAGATCTCGTCGGACGGCCATCAGTACGACCGCATCTACTGCGGAGCTGGGGTTCAGAAAGACCACGAGAACTACATGAAGGTCATGCTGAAAGTCGGCGGCATTCTGGTCATGCCCATTGAAGATCAGGTGAAAAAGTTCTCCTCTATAACTCACAGCCTCGTCCATGCTAAAATACGTTCAGGAAGAGAAATTCTCTCGACACGAAATGATGGCGTGTTCATTTTATGATATATGAATGAACATGTGCTGTAGAATTATCTTATTAACTGCTTGGTAACCAAGCGTATTGCTTTGTGTAAGTTTCGCAGCTTTAAAAGTCCACTGTTCACCAGATTGTTTTTTCCCCCCTCCAGTTATTTATTTATTTATTAATTAACTAATTAAAAGCAAAAAAAAAAAGTTTGGCTGATTTGCATACACAGTTGAAAACATCCTCAAAACACGTTTTCAGTCATTGGTCAGACAGTGGACCACGGAAAGTCGATGGACAAAAAAAAAAGATAAATAAACTATCACCAAAATTACGGAGAACAGGAGTCTGCTCTCGATAAGTTATTCGCTGATTTTAGTCGAAAAAATTTTGCTCTTTTCCAGAGCAACGTACAACAAGTGCAAAGGTCAGGTACAAGAATATTAGAATTTCTAGATGAAGGAAGTTCACGTTCCAAGAGAATAAGTGCCAGAGTAACACCTAGTGTAGTATTCTGTAGAAGGACCAATCAGCTAACAGCAGTGAAAACAGCTTTCCATAAATCAGCGCAGATGTAAATACATACCACAGATCTAACTAAAAGGAGAACAAGACCCCAGGAGCTAACCTGAACACATCATGACCAGGCTAGACAGAACGAATCCTGGGGTACAATGGGGTTACACAGTGGACAGGGAAGCAGGGGAGAGGTGTAGCCTGAAGAGGTGGGTCTTCAGTTTGCGTTTGAAGGTAGTCAGGGAGTCGGTAGTTCTGACCTCAATGGGAAGATCATTTCACCAACGAGGAGCCAGAACAGAACATGTTCGTGTCTGTGCTATTTGTGGCAATAACACATCAACATTGCATGTCTTGCCCAAGGAAGAAGGACTGAGGAAGAAATGGTTGAAATTTGTCTTTGGAACACCACCAGCGAAGTATAACGCTTCATTAGTTCTGTGTTCTAATCATTTCGACCACAGTGACTTTTACAACTTCGGTGCCTACAGTAGTGCTTTTGCATGGAGGCTGTTCTTAAAACCTGGATCTGTACCACCACGACGATCGAGCACCAGCACACAAACTAAAGTAAAAATAGTTTAAAAAAAAGTTAAAAAAAAAAAAAAAAACTTTTCCACCCAGGGTTTCCCTCACTGGAGGGCGCGTCACAGTGCTGTTAGCCAATCAGAGGCGATGCGTTTGCATGTCATGAATATTCACGAGTAAGAGCTGAAATCCTGTCGTTCTCCCCGCACCTACTATTCCACCAAACTAGAACAGCCTGAAATGGGGCATTCATTCATACTAGAGACCACTGCAAAATTATTGAAAAAACAATGCAATGACCCCTTTTAATGTTTTGGATTGAAATAGTCTTGAAGGAAGAACAAGTATACACCAATAAAAGTCCACGTTAAGCTCCAAATCCGCAAATGTATCAGTCAGCTATGAGCCAGTGAATGTGTGTCAGGCCAACCACTGATACATATGGGTTAAAGTCCGATCTGACGCAGGTCAGGACGTTCTAAACCAGGGGTGTCGAACCTGTCCGTGAAGGGCCCCTGTGGGTGGGGGTTTTCATTCCAACCAAGCAGGAGCCACCCCTGATTACATCTGTTTAATCGGTTGAGATTGGCTTTCTATTAAGTCAGGTGTGAGTTATGCGGCCCTTGACAGACCGGTCCAACACCCCTGTTCTAGACCAGTATCCATCCCAATGGCGGTACCAACCATGAGCCCAGTCTAAAAAACCTAATTTGGTTATCAGGGTTTGATACTTGTTTGGATTTTGCAGTTGACCCAGATCACCAGAACTGGTCAGAGCTCTTGGGAGAGCAAGAACATCTTGGCCGTGTCCTTTGCGCCTCTTGTCCAGAATAATCGAGGCGAATGCAGCAAACCGGACGCCGTGACCTTGCGTGAGTTGCAGCCGTCTTGCCCACACACTTCAGCGTTCGGGTCTAATTTTCAACTTAATCACTTTTGTGGTTAGTTTCAGGAGGGGGAGGGGGTCCGTCATTGGCTTTTCTTCTGCCTCAGTTGGTAGAGAGTTAAGTGGCAAAGCTGAAAGTGTTAGCCCAGGCTTCATGTTGAGAACTTTAAACACTCAGAAACAGGCTCGAGTCTCAGCTTCCTGCCTGCTGCTAATTGAAAATAAACGAGGGGAAGGACTTATCGCCTCCCATGGGGGAAACACAGGGCACAAAAGTAAATATTTGCCTCACAGTATAATGAGCAGTTAGTTACATTTAGCGAATCAGATATTCATTTTAGAGAGTACAAATCTGCCTTGAAATATTATAGGTGTCATTATTGTATCATTTTCAATGTAGTGAAGAGAAATTACACCATTATACCCCGGTACGTATTACAAAGCAGTAATAATCATGAAGGATTTACCTGAAACACATTGGGCGAAACCTGAAAACGATACTATTGTCAATCTGTAACAGTATACAGCTGCGGTCAGAAGATTCTCTACAGTCATATTGGCAATGTTTGGCTTTTGGTGATTTTTTTTTTTTTTTTTTTTTTTGTAAATTGTTCTTTTTCTCAGGAAAAACCCTAACCCTAGGCACACAAGTTTTAATTTATTTTGTTTTTTTCTGAAACCAAAACGGAGTCAAAACTATCCACACGGCACACCTAATATTTGGTGAAATGTCCCTTAGCGAGTTTCACCTTGACCAGATGCTTTTGGTAGCCATCAACAAGCTTCTGCAGAATCCTCTAGGGATATTTGATCGCTCTTCTTTTCAGAATTGATAGAGTTCAATTAAATGTGTGTGTTTCCTGCAGGGACCTGATTTTTTTCCACACCCTGCACATATTTTCTATCGCACTGAGGTCAGGACTTGTTTTAAGCTTAAAGTTAGCCTGCTTTATCCATTCCACACCCAGCTCTGATGTGTGTTTGGGGTCATTGTGCTGTTGGATCACCCAACTGTGTACACATTTCAACCATCTAGCTGATGGTTTGAGGTTCTGCTGAAGAATTCTGAGGTTCTTCATTGTGCAGTGTAGCAGTTCCACTGACAGCAAAACAGCCCCAGAGCATGATGCTACCACCACCATGCTTAACAGCTGCTACAGTGCTCCCTCTGTCCCTCTGCTCATTGTGACCATACAACTCAATCTCAGTCTCATCTGACCGTAAAACCTTCCTCCAGAAGGCTTTTTCTTTGATCATGTGGTCAACTGTAAACTTTAGTTGACCTTGAAGGTGTGGATTTTGGACCAGGTGGTTCTTTCTTAGACACCAGCCTCTCAGTCCATGGAGATGTAAAACTCTCTTGACCGTGTTCCAGCAGCTTCCAGTTCATGACAGGTCTGTGCCTTGATGGTTCCTGGGTTGTTCCTAAACCAGTTTCCACTCAGCTTAGGGCAGGCATGCCCAATCTTCTCCGGAAAGGGCCGTTGTGGGTGCAGGTTTTCGTTCCAACCGAGAAGGAGCCTCACCTGATTCCACCTGTTTAATCAGTTGACCTAAGCTTTCAATAGGTTCAGGTGAGACTCCTGCTTGGTTGGAACGAAAACCTGCACCCACACCGGCCCTTTCCGGATAAGACTGGGCATGCCTGGCTTAGGGGGACAGTTTGGATCTTCTTTGAGATCTTGGCCAAGTTGCTCCACCTACCATTAACTTGTACTTGTCAAATAAACCCTTTGTATGTTGTGCTCAGAGAAGCCACCAGCTTTAGTCAATCATGATCACTAACAGGAAGTGAAGAGGCCTTGGCCTTGGCAAATTAATAGACTTTCAGCGCCACTGAATTAATTATCGAAGTGTGTATAATTCTGACCCTTTGTTGATTTCAGAAAATCCCAATCATTCTTCACACACAAAACGAACAGTTCAAAGCTTCATATTGCCATGACCTCCATGCCTATAATGACTGCAAGTAAACTTCAGACTGGTTCTCAAACTCTCTTACCTGTAAAATGAATCGTTCGTATAACCGCTCATGTATTAGACTCCTTTTTGTTTTTGAGTATTTTTAATTAATCCTGTTTCAATCAAGTAAGCAGTCAAACAGGCTAATAAGCTATAAGATCTCATAAATAACCCATAAATAGAATAAATTTGAGAGTAACTGGTTTTGACTGCCAGCACCTTGAGAAAGTTGAGCGCTGGTATATGTCGCACACCTCCCCAGCCTGTGAAGCGTTGTAAATGGGTTAATGAATGCATGTCGTCCATAAATGTTGATTAACAGTTGCATCCTTGCATTTGCTGCTCAGCTCCGCTGTCGGTGCGGAGTCTGCAGGACCTGGCGCGCATCTACATCCGGCGCACGCTGCGTGGCCTGGCCAACGCGGAAAACGCGTCCAAGGGGACGGGGCCACGCGTGCCACAAAAACGCAAGCGCAGGCGCTGTCGGCGTGTCCGACATCACCGCGTCAACACCTACGTGTTTGTGGGCAACCAGCTGATCCCACAACCCCTCGAGAGCGAGGAGGACGAGAAGATCGATGACGAGGACAGCAAAGAGGAAGAGCAGGACAAAGAGGTGGAGAAAGACAAACCTGAGCAACCTCAGGTCAACTTGCTGAGAGACAAGGTCCTGAGCTTGCCTCTGCCCGAGTCGCTCAAGGCTTATCTGCTGTATTACCGAGAGAAATAAGGAAACGAGCTGGCGTTCTGCCTATGATCAAGCTATGTTTTTGTATTGAGGACTCTCTCCTTCTCTCTCTCTCTCTCTCTCTCTCCCTCTCTCTCTCTCTCTCTCTCTCTCTCTCTCTCCCCTCCCTCACTTTTTCTCTTAATTACTTTGATAATGTAGCATAATTTAATTTTTGTTTCACAATATCAAACCTATATGGTTGTGCTTTACAGTATGCTATTCAAATGATTTACAGTTTTGGTTCTGATCACTGAGGACCTTTAACCGGGCTCACCAGAACATTTCGAGGTTTCTAGTTCTCTGTAGTAGTTTATACTCTGCGTTTGCTATGATATTTTATTCATATTACAATGGAAATCTTTATATTAATTCAGAGCCTGGCCTTGATCAGTCCTGACTGGCGCTTCATCCGTCTTAGAATTCGTTGAGGATAAATATTTGCCATTTGGAAAGCTGCGCAAGGCGGTTCCTAGACTTTTTATTTTAGTTGACGGTGTGGATTTCTCAGCGTGTGTCCGTTTGATCATCTTATGGTCAGGATGCACAACAAAATGCTTGTGCATGTTTGGATGCGTTTGTTTTTTCTTTGGTTTTGTTTTTTCGTTTTTTCCCCTCAGAAGGTCACCCTAAGAGGTATAATATGAAGCGGGCTTCATTGATTATAACTTGACGTTCTTTGGTCCAGTCGTAGATTAGGCTTAGTCTTTGATTAAATTGCACTATTGATAGAGATTTTCTATTGACGAATCTTTTTACGCAACGACTTCACTCGAGGCGCGTCCTAAAAACCCATTCGAATCAATCATTGCTACGGTATTTTTTTCACCTTCCCCCGAGGTTTGACAACACTCCCATCAGCTTTGCGGTATATAAAAGTACAGTCACGATTTGCCGTATAGTGTGTCGCAGTGTACACCCACTACATATTTTTCATTCGTTATTTTCATTTGTAATATAATACCCATATTAACTTAATGGTAGATGCTAAGAAGTGTCATGTTATGGAAAAATAACACCTTTGAGATCCTTTTTTTTTTTAATAAAAAAAAAAAAAAAAAAGAAAGAAAGAAAGAAAAGGAAAATCTGTGAAAATTCTGTATTTTGTGAACTTTCAGTTTGTCAGTTGTTGGGTTTAAGGTTGCTACTATTCTTTTGTAGATGAGAAAACACACTTTTGCAGCACACATTGGGTGTATACCATGCACTTGTGAACTAACACAGGAGGGGGAAACGAAAGACTCATAGGAGGAGAAAAAATTTCATAGGAGTTTATAGGAGACCATTATATTCATATATATTAAAGAGTATTAAAGATTTTCAGACTGGGCCAATGTGGGACTTTCCCCAATGGAGATTTTACACAAATATCACTTTTCAAAGTCAGGATTTACGTCTATTATCTGCTGGATATATGTACAGTATAAACTATATGGGGTGTGAAGTCTTTAATAAATTCTAACGTTTGTGAAGATTTATGTCCGAAACTTCTCTCTCTCTCTCTCTCTCTCTCTCTCTCTCTCTCTCTCTCTCTCATTTCACATGCTACTACAGTCTTTTCAACTCTCTCTATATACAAATTATTGTAGCTGACGACGTGTTCGATTTCCATTTACGCTTTATGAGACTTGGCTGAAGCCAACCGGCTAAAATCGCTCCCTGTTCAAATCAATGTTGACCTTGAAATGTCTCAGAAGCCTTTTAAAGGGAAAGTTTATTTTTGTAAAATTGCAAGCCGTTTCCATTCTTTTGATGCTCCGTTAAGAAACCACTGACTCAACGCTCCTCCGTAACACTGCAGGTTCTACAACATGGATTTCTTTAGAAACATGTCATGAGGAAGGGTACTTATATTCTACGACTAAGGGGAGAATCGCTAGGAAGTTTCACATCGGAACTGGTGGAGATTTCCCAGGCGCTTGTTTCCTTGACGGGTACCAGTAGAAATTCAGCGCCTTGAGGTGCTGGTCATAGAACCATTGTTGAATATTTAACCTTGCGTTCTACTTCCTTGCATTCCGGATCACTAATGTAATACGTTCCCTCAGAACTATTGGATGAAGTTGTTACATGGTGATATGCTAACAGGAACTTTTTTATTTATTTATTTTTTTGCACCTTCTATTTGCTCTAAAGGATTTCTAAGAGAAAACCCTAGTCTTGTTGAAAGTGCATGTTTGGTTGCACTCTCTCCATCAAGAAAACGCCCTGGACCAAAATGCGCATGTCCTTGTCACTATACTGAGACACCCTTTGTGATCACCAGCACAGTTTTTCACCACTGCTGGAACAATTTGAGGTGCAACATTCCTGGTTTTCTCTACTGGAGTCACAAATCCCAGCTGCTCGCACATGAGCCACTGACAATTTTATGGCGTAATTGAAGTGGCTCTGTCTCCTGACGAGGAGGCACACACGGCGCTCAAGTCGAGCCTCATTTTGTAAAGGGGTAAAGTGATCTTGGGACTTAGTCCTAGAGCCTCCACATCAGGAGATCAGGAGCTTTGTCTGGCTTGAGAGAAGGGAGTATTCACAGACCCTGATGTTGCTGGGGCAGTAGGATAACTTTGCGCACACCCTGGTCACAAAGGCTAACCCAAACAAAAGAGTACGTCATCCCATTGATATGTAAACAGAGGTGTCGCCGCCCCTATCCCACAGCAATTGGGATATTAGAATTGTGGAAATGCATCTTTCAAGTCTCTGGTCATAACCAATGATGTTTCTCTGGGGTGTGCAGACCTCATTTTGTGAACCGTGGGTGAAGTGAACAGAACCATTGGCTTTCGTAGAACCAGAAAGGGGCAGATCAGAAAATACCTTGACCACGCACTCTAGCCCATTCTAGTCTGGATTGTAAATAAGTATAGCCAGGTGACACTGGTCTTGAACCTTTGTGGACTTGCTTGTGGTTGGTGATGGCACTCTACTGGAACACATGTTTTTACAGCAAGGTTCTTGTCATAGATGCTCCAGTCTTACACAATTTGGAGCTCTTTCTTTTCCCAGAGGCCAGCTCCATCAAGACATGGTAGAATAAAAAGTTCGCCAAGATGCCCTGGGTTGCAAGAGGTGGTGAACTTTCAACACTTTGTAATAGGTTCAGAAGTACATTTGTGGGTGTTGATGTAGAATTATGATATTAGTTACTCCACATCAGCACAAACAACTGCCAGAAGGTGTGAGAATTAATTGCCATCCCCCAAGGTGCATGTCTGTTCACACCCTTCTTAATGGTGCAGAATATAACAATTACTAAATTAGCAAGAGGCAAAAGATAAAATTGCTCTACTTAATGTTTTGAACTCCCTTCCTCGCCTCCTTTGCCATATGAGAGCGAGATACAGACAACCATTACATCGCAAGGTCCTTTCACAGTTTGACCACTTGGGGTCACAGTCACGAGGTGACATGTTTTGATGATATATCCAGCAAGGAAACAAGTGCAGAGGAATATTCTGTTAGCTTCGGGGGGAAAACCACCTTGACCATCTGAAACGTATGTTTTCTTAAGCAAATACTCTCTAATGTAAGCATTATTAATATTATAAAAATTTTTGTGCTCCTTTTCTCTTTTGTTCTAGGGTTTCACAATTGCGTGCAAGCACATTGGATTTTCGAAGGTCCTCCGATTGAGTCAAACCTTTTTTTTTTTTCCTTTTTTTTTTCTTCTTCTTTTTTTTTTTTTTTTTTAAGTGCAACACCGACTGTAATCTGATGGTCTGTTCACAACCATCTTCTCAATAAAAAATATACTATATCCCAGCACCCTGGTGAATTTTCTGGAATGAATTCCAGGAGTTGTTTGAAAAGTACACTTGTTTCATTGAACATGAACACTGGTCAACCTTTATCCCTTTTAA
This sequence comes from Chrysichthys cranchii, assembly GCA_030068335.1. Taxonomy (NCBI): domain Eukaryota; kingdom Metazoa; phylum Chordata; class Actinopteri; order Siluriformes; family Claroteidae; genus Chrysichthys; species Chrysichthys cranchii. Next base: position 1,827,700 of record JAQMCW010000032.1, on the reverse strand, counting down.
AAACCTTGCCCTACTTGGAGCCAGCTCCAGAGTTATATTGGCACTCTTGTAATGATTGGTGAAAAGACTGTGAAAAAATGAGTCTTTGTGGTTGTTTGCCTTATTCTCATGCTAAAATTGTGAAACTGAGAGAAAAATAAAATTTGATTGAGGCAAATTTGTTAAAAGAAAACTGATAGGGTGTCATTTTTAATGAAACCATGTTGGATCCTCCAAGGTTCGAGGTCTTTTCTTTTCTTCTGGACCCAAGTTTCAGTCCGGTTTAGGTCAGTTTGACTGGGAAGACCATGTCAAAATTCTGATTCTGTGGTAATTAAACAATCTTGGTATGAGTTTGGACTCAGGATTGTTGTCTTGCTGAAGGTCCATTATCATCGTTGTCTGCCAGCCATAGGGCGGCAATAGGAGATGCGTCCAACATTCCTAGCTTCCATGACTGTAATTTACACCGAGCACTGGCCAGGACTTATCAGCGGCACACATGGCACATATTCACACCTGTGGGCAATGTAGAGCAGCCAATCCACCTAATGTGCATGTCTTTGGACTGTGGGAGGAAACCCACGCCGGCGCGGGGAGAACATGCAAACTCCAAACAGAAAGGCACCCATGCCGAACCCAGGACCTTCTTGCTGTGAGGCGACAGTGCTAACCACTTAGCCACCCTGCTGAAGGTCCAACTATGACCCAATTATAACTTCTTGGCAGAGACACTCTTGATTTTCACTTAAAATCTCCTGGAACTTCATGGAGTCCATAATATCGCATAACCAAACAAGGTTCACATGGTTTCTGGAGGGAAAAATCCATGCTCCACAACATTACACCAGATTTAACTGCAAAGATTTCTTAGGTATTTCTAAGGTATAACTATGCTTCTTTATGCAGCAAACGCACCTTGAGAGCTATATTTTTGTCTCATCTGACCGTAGAACCCGGTAGTGTTTAGCAAACTTCAGGCTCGTGTATTCATGTTTTTAATGGAAGATGGTTCTTCTGAATAGTTTGATAGTGTGTAAGTGGTGTCAAATAGTAGATTTCTAGATTTGGTGACGCCAAAGTGCTACCAATTCTCAAACCGTGATCTATGGGAAAACCATGGCTTTTTAAACATCTTCCACACTGCACCCGAGGTAAAATACCAGGTTTATTACCACTCTGGTTGTTACTTCTTACCCTATCAGCAGATTTTCAAGCCGCTATTCAGTTTTTAAAAGGTCAGTATGTTTTGCCTCATTTAATTTGTGTATTCTCTAATCTTTCCTGGTTGATGAATGAAGGCAATTTGGCCTCATGTATGTGTGTATATATATATATACACGCAAATGAAACAAAGTCATGGCTGACTGCTTAAGAATTCCTGCCCAGTAGGGTAAAGGGTAAAAAAAGTAGAGTATAATTGCAGTTCCATTCTGTTAGTAAGAAAGCCTGTGTGTACCGGTAATTGTAATATGTTTAGCTAAATGTATAAAAATAGGCTTTTTAAAATCAATAAAAGTTTAGATTTCATATTTTTTTTCATAATGGATTACCCATCGTTACCAATGGTACCAATAATTCTGCAGAAGACTTTCATTAGCAAACCAGATTCATATGGAGCATATGACACACAAACACCACCAAGTCCAAAGGTAAACGTGATACAATGATGGTATGATGGTGAATACATCCAAAAAGCTTCATTGAACACAAAGCAAATCTATTATTCTATTACATGAGCAAACATTTTATGGGAAAGGAAACCCAAGTATACATCTTTATTAAAACAATCAGCAGTTGGCAAAAATAAAAGGTTCAGTTTAAACCTCACTGTCAGAAGACT
>JAQMCW010000032.1:1807144-1821770 GCA_030068335.1 Chrysichthys cranchii | reverse complement strand
GAAAGGTTAATAAGAGAGTGGGAAGGGTTTATAAAGCCTTAAAATATATATAAATAATAAAATAAATATAAGGTTGCTACTTCATGGATTTCACCCTTTGCGGGGGTGGCGGCGGCGCCGGAACGTAACCCCCGCGATAGGTGAGGGATGACTGTATTCTTAACATGGCTAGATGTTGTAAAGGGTTTTTTTTTTTTTAATCAAAAAAAAAAAAAAGAAATTCTACAATCATCCACATTAGGTGTCTTCTGTGGTCTTCATCGGCCTTTTGGTGTTCCTGAGCTCACCAGTGCATTCTTTCTTTTTAAGAATGTAACAAATTATTGATTTGTCCTCTCTGCTATCTCTCCGTGAGATCTGTTTTGGTTTTTTGGGTTGTTTTTTTTTTCAGCTTAGCGATGGCCTCCTTACCTTGGATCAACACTACTTTTGGCTGCATATTAAGCGTTCCCATGAACAGCCGCCAAATGCAAATTTAACATTCTGAATCAACTCCAGACATTTTATCTCCTTAGTTTGTCATGTAATCACGAGGAAACAGGCCATAGCTGTCCATGAAACTGCTTGTCAGTCAACTGTCCAATTACTAATTATTTCCACATTGTTGCAAAATAAAAACAATCTCGAACAACAAAATTTTTTTTTTTTTTTGCATTGTATTAACCTAACATTACTTTACAATGTAATGTTGTAAATTATTTAAATAACTCCTGGAAGGTTTCTATTTCCATTTGTGATCATCTAAATCACTGTGAAATGTTCTCCCAGCACAGCAGTCCCTCGTCTTTTGCGGGGGTTACGTTTCAAAATTTCCTGTGAAAGACGAAAATGTGCGATACACGGACATGGTGTGTATCCCCAAATGCCTTTTCTTTTTATAGTTTAAGCCCTAAATGCTCCTCCCACACTCTTTAAACACATTCTAGATACAATTAAACACATAAAGGAAACATTTGCGAGCATATAGCGAGGTGAATTTTGTGTTGAATTTGTAGAAATGTCACATTTATAGCGAGTACTGTAATGTACTGTATACTATACTAGCGTAGCCTGGACTTATATTTTCGGTCCTGTATGTATGTAGTACACTAGCCTAGCCTAGGCTTTTTTCTATACTGTATAATACTGTAATTAACACCCACTTGATACAGACTGGATTTCAGAACCACTACAGTGTCGTAAACAACAGACGGTACTGTACCGACATAAACAACTGGATCAAGAAACAGCTGTGTGACGAATTCCACCATCGAAAAATCCATAGAAACAAGTCACTAGAGGTTTTGCGGATGCTGCGAAATTCCGGGGAAATCCGCAAAAAAAAAATTCGATATATTCTAAATAAAAATCTGCGAATAGCCGGGGATACAAAACGTGACCCGCGATATATATAGCTGGGGATTATTGTATATGCATCTGCACTGCCTCACCTTTGATGCTGCGTCGAAGCAGACGAAGCCCGTGTTGAAATCTATTGTAAGCCCCATCAGGTGGCTCTCTGTGATGCAGGCGTACGTTTTACTCTGAAAAACAAGGCGCTGATTGTTGGGGGAAATCAAAAAACTCAGAAAACTTTTTTTTAAAAATTCTCTTAAAAGCTATTAAGGTGCTTTTTATTTCTTATTTTTCCTTCTGGACTATTCTAAGTCCAGTCATGGTTGTGTTAGCGTTCTTCTTCGGTTGCACTGGCCTTGTAGATGGAGATGCGTTTACCTGTATTCTTTCCACCTCGAGAAAGGTGGCCATCTGGAAGGCCTTCTCCCAGAGCAGGAGATCACTCTCCAGCTCCACACTGAATACGGCGTCCTCACCCGTGTCCATCTGTACGCTGAAACACTGCTGTCTCTTGTCCAGCAGCTCGCTGTCCTGAAATACAGGGAGGAAATTGGGCTCCGGGCTCCAACATGACACAGATTTAACCTTGTACTCCAGCACAACTGGCCATAAATAAGGCATGCCTACAAGGCTCAAGCTCAGCTTAAAATCGTGGATATTTACATTAAATATATATTTTGCACAAAAAAAAAAAGAAAAAAAAGAGCAAGTTCCTCGGACACATCATGACCTTTGTGTTATATGGTTCAATCTCCCATTCCTTCATAACCAGATATTATGAACCTTATAAAACTATGGTCACAACACTGACTTTTATTTATTTTTTTCAGTTAATTGATCTCTGATGTTACCTTAAGGATCTTGCACATGATCTCATAGACAGTAAAGCTTTGTTCAGCTCTGGTCCAGTCCCAGGTCGTTACCTAGAACATTTCAAAATACTCTTATACACAGCCAAAGATCAATGTTTGTTGTTTTTAAAGTTTCTCTATGCTGAAGATTTTTGTTCTTCAGCCTTAATTAGGCTTTTTAAGCTTGGAGTTTTGGAGAACAATGTGACCTCAACTTGACTTTCATCTTCTCAATCCTGAACTACATACAGGAGCTCATTATACAGCATCTTTATATTGTAAATTAGGTTTTCGCTGGACATCAGAAAGCAGTTCAAAATAATAAAATATCATTGAAAATGTATTTTTTTTTTTTTTTTTTTAAAAAAGGTACTTTCATCAGGGTCTTATCTGAAAGTGGACTGGTCCAAATATCGCAATCGTTCTCACTGTCTTTGGGGAAATGGCTTGGTTACTATACCCTAATGTTCCTCTTAAACAGAATGAAATGAAATCTAATGTATACCTCTTGAAGAAAAAGGTAATGCAATTCACCCAAACATTGCTCAGCCTCTCTATAAGGAGGAAATGAGGTCACAAGCCTCAGTGAGCATTAAAAGAGCATCAAGAGCCACACTTTAATCAAAAATGGCCAACATTATTAAAACTACAGTCCAGATAATCTTATTGAATCCTGCATTGTGCCCTTTAAAAGTAATTGCTGACAGTATATGGAGATTAGAGTTGATTAAGCAGAGTTTAATGGATTTTCCATGTCTTGTATGGTGAACAAAAAGCCCAGCTATAGCAGCAGAGATTGTGTGGGTGCTAGCAAACAAAAGGATACGTAGCCTGTGATTATTTGAAACATAATACCAGGGAAATGTGCAACGATCGCTAAGGAATGGGAACTTTTTCCCTGTAAAAAGGGAAACAAAAATCAAAAACGACAACTGTTATTACTATAAGATGAGACAGCGATGACGTGGCGGAAATGGTAAATAATCAACGATGAGGAGGTGTGATGCAGTCCCAAAACGTTTAATGTTAAAAAGTTAGTTTGTGTGGTTTAGGAGGTCATTAACCTCCTGAGGTTTGAGTTAAGGTGGCGTGAACAACAAGGGTTGAGTAATGAGCGAACGGTCATATAAAAAGCAACACACTAGCGCAAATGCTCACTGGAGGTGCTGAGAATTTGAAAAGAGATGAACCCCTTAATGCCAGGAACTTTGGAGTGTACATGCGGTCCTGAACAGAGTCCTGCTCCTTTTCATCCACCCAGCCCATGTAAATAATCTGGAAGACAAACAAACATGGACAAATTGACACGTTTTGTAAAGTTATCTGTTAGCGGCACTACTCTCGCCAACTGTTTTTTTTGTTTGTTTGTTTGTTTGTTTTTAAAGACAAGAGGTTACGGTATACTCTAATGAAGTAATCTCAAATATCTTTCTATGAAATCATGATGTGACAAAAAGAAAAACGCCTCCAGACATGCTATAAGATTTAACCTTATTTTTGAAAGAATAAACACATAAAAACTGTATATTTCCTGATTTTTCTTGTCAATTAGACAAAAAAGGGTAATCAGACATCAGACCACCAAGTCCATGCCAAATTCAGCTCAAATTTTCCATGTCAATCATTAACTGTAAGGTCAGCTACCAAGCTAATTAACCATTACCTTTGTTCTTAGCTAGCATCCTTAGGATTAGCATTTGACAGCTTCAAGCTTGAATGATTAGCATGTCCATCTGAAGTATCCTGAATATTGTAACTTTGCAAAAATTATCACTCATCTGTTCTGAAAGTGTTTGTTTATTTTGCTATATTTTGCACAACACTACATACTAGAGGAAGTAATGAATATTGACGTTTTAACTAGATCTAGATTTTTTTTCTTTTTTTTTTTTTTTTTTTACTAGAGCTGCGATGGAAGTTAGCACCTTAGTTAGTATGAAAGAAAGCTAGGACGTTATGGGAGAGAAATATTAGTAATAATAGTCTAGTCTTGTTCAGCGGAAGTAGTAACATAGGAATGCATTACCTGCTGATTTACAGGAAAGTTTCTGTTAATCTTTTTCACCTGCAACAAAGAAAAATAAATTCAACATAGGAAAATTAAGACAATCCATCTAGTAATACTAAAGTACCATAATTCTTACTGAGAATTGAACTTACAAGAGTCCAGACTAACGGTTACTATCACAGGACCTTAATTAGTTAGAATTCATGCCTTAGTATAGTACTATTAATATGACTGTGTATAAATGTCAATCAGTTATTGAGCGTCAGAGTCTCAAGTAGTTCAAACACACCGTTTGCTGCTGAATTTTCATATTTGACTGCTCAGAAGGTGTTGATTAATTTGAAGTTTTTCTTATTAAAAGTGAATAAAAAGAGGAATTAACTTATTTCTTGAACGTTTCCCATTATTAAATGTGCTGCTGTGGGAAAATAATGAACTTTGGGTGGTAAGAGGAACTTCCTGTTGAGTTATTCCTTACTTGGTGCACTAGACAAAACACAACATTTTAGATAAGTACAATGTTGTAATATTGAGATTTAAGACTATAAATACAAAAAGAAAAAAAAATCAACCATTTCCAATAGTCCATAAGGTTACACTTGGCTGACCTACAGTTTATCTAAACTTTCAAGCCTTCGATCGTGCATCCTGAAAAACTCCTCCGGATTGACTGAATCAGAGCAGCAGCTACGTTAATTATTAGACACGATCTTCCGTCTCGGCCGTAATAGGACAGGAAATGCACATCAGCTTTCATAAAATGACCTTTGCGATATCTCTCACCAATTATCCAGACCCTAGATAACAGCCTTTTCTTGCAAACAGGTCTCCGTAGTTTCTGTCAGATGCCTTATGGCTTTAGTTATCAGTCACCGGCTTCATCAGTTTCATTAAACCAGCTGCTCATTATCCCGACAGAAATCACCTCGGCGTCTGGGTTTGAATTTGACATGACATTTCCTGGAATTTCTCTTTGACTGGCAGTTACCTCGGAAATAAATATAGAAAAAAGGTCTCACAGCTCTGAGGTCCTGGTTCCACCCTGAACTTGGGTTACTGTTTGGTCAGGGGTTTTGCCTAACCCTAAACGCTAACCCTGTGGGTTTCCTCTGGGTTCTCCTTTCCTGCCACCAGCCAAAAAACATACCAATGCGTGGATTGGATTCACTAAATCACCCCTATGTGTGAGGGCTGGCAACTCATCCAGAGTGTATTCCTGATCCCATGGATCTTGAATCTATCATGGCAACACTACACATGAGCATACGGTTACCAGGATAGATTCAAGATCCATCGGATTTTCACACACGTCAACCTCTAGAGTTTATACAGAATGGTGCGAAAAACAAAAAAACATCCACCGAGCGGGAGTTCTGCGGGTTGAAAAGGGCTGGATGAAGTGAGAGATCAGAGGTCGGAAGATTGGACGGATCTTCAAATTTACAGTTTGGGTGAGTCTGTGCTCAGTGTAGCATCAGATTCTTCTTCCTGGCTGACAGGAACCCAGTGTGGCCTTCTCTTGTTGTAGGTTTGACATGTTGAGCATCATGAGGTGCTTTTCCGCCCAGAATGGTTGTATTTGAGTTACCGTACCCTTCCTGCCAGCTCGACCCGGTTTTGAACTGAGCTCCAGAATGAGAGCACTAATGAAATCCAGGAACTGCAATCTTTTGCGATACTTTTGAACACCGCCTGAGTGTTGGACAAATTACAAGTGTTACACAGCCTCGATAAATTCCCAGCTTATTTGAAGAGTGTGAAACTAATCATTTTAGCAAACATAACACTAAGCCAACAATATCATAAAATCTCTCGCTCTAAACTGTGCTGGAAGCTTGCCATGAATCTCGGCGCTCTATCAGCTCTTCAAGAACACTCTAATTGACTTGGCATTGTGGCTGACAATGCACAGAGTAACAGATTATTACGAAGCAGGGTTTTGCATAAATTGTAGAAATGCAGAGTGACTGTAGCTGTAACAACTTGAGCATGGATTTTAGATTGTCTCATATGATGCTATACCATTGAAAGAACACAAACACACACATTTAAATAGATAAAAATTGACATGGAGGTCAATTTGCCAAACTGCATTTTGGCAGTGCCGCCAACTATAAAGATTATTGTTTATAGAAAAATAGCCAAAAAGTCAATTTAATCCATTTTAAAGTGAAGCAGATACTTTAAATGGATACTTTATTTCCTGAACCCATTGTATACCAGCCGTCACTGAACAAGAGACTTTTAAAGCTAATCAATGTTTTACAAAGAAAAGCAGCTGGAATACGTACGTTGTGCTTTGTGAGAGCAGATATATTGGATGCCATTGCCTGAAGCCAGTCGGCACACTCTTCTGCACTAGGACACTGAATTATCCCACTGCAAACCCCATCCACTGCAATGACCTGAAACGCATTTTGCCTGAGGAGATACAAAAATACAGATGAAAACCTTGACCAAATTTAACCATCGCTTCGTGTCTAGAGTAATTACATTTCTAATTTCAGCTCTTTTAATTATCGTGAGAGCGTCGTTCCAACCCGTCACCGGGTTGTAAAGACATCTAGCATCTAAGTGCACGTTGAGTCAGAGTCACCACGTACTCCCTAAGGGAACGCCATTAAAGTTATGAAAAGTTGAAACCTGTGTGAAAGCAATAAAACATAAAGCCTGAAAATATATTACAGCAGCTCACAAAACAAAAACGGACTGGCAAAGGCGCACGCGGAAGCTTTGTGGAATTTTCTGACCGGCTCACCTGCAGATATCAGAGCCGGGGATGTACTGTGAGAGACGAGCGTGGAGGAGCGGGATGAGGCGGAGATCCACCCATCGCTTCTCCCAGCGTAGCGCTGGGGACATGGGCCAAGACGAGCAAGACAACGTGTCCTGAGGGGATGAAGGAGAAAGGGGTTTTATTTTTGGTGTTTGTTTAGGATTGGAGTGATTTAACAGAGATTAAAAAAAAGCAGAAGAATGCTAAACTAAGTTTATAGAGTACAAAACCTATGGGCATATTTTATACGTCCATTGTGCAGCTCAAGCAATTCCCAAGTCGTTTGGAGATTTAGAGATGGTGGTTGCTAGGGTGCTCCAAATGGTTGGGAAAGCCGAACGGTCAAACATCATTCATCCAAGACGTCAGACTGCTACTCATGCTACATCATAGGGCAGCAAAACAAACTGCAAGGAAAGTGCTATCCACCCTCTTCTGCATACCTGATCTCATGGGCACCCCTGATTGGTTACTATGCTGTTATTGACAATTGAGAGAGAGTAGTGCTGTCCGTCCCACCCAGACAGCATGGCCAATTTTGCTCTCTTGGACTTCCAACAAGAGGGTAAATGCTTTTATGCCGGCCAACTTTGGAACCTGAGGATAATGCTATGATATGCACCGTATTGTTAGGGTGATAGTTCAGATGTAGGCCACTGTCACACAGAGGAGATGATGTCCCACTGCTCTGGTCACTTGGCACACCTAAGGGGAAAATACAGCTCATATAAGAAGCTTCAAAAGCAGATTTCATGCTTCACACAAATCTAATGACACCGACAAGCAAACCTTGGTGTACCGTAACATCCATGGAACTCCAGAATCTCTGAAAGTCATGGCTGATTTTTACAGCACTACAACCAAAATACGGCATGAAAAGGAAACCGTACATGTGCAGTCTTCACAGAGCGGCAGCTTCAAAAAGGCGGGCGTCCTTTTCAGGAAAGACACGGTCAGAGTTACTTCCTCCCCAGCATTCCGGAGAACCTGGACCTGAAGAAGAGACTGTCTTGTCAATTCAAGAGCACCTACCAGGCTTAAATGTAATGCTAGAATTGCTTTTTTTTTAAAGGTAGTATTGAAAAGGTACACTCACAACTTCTTCATGGCGATAACTTCTGACATTTATCCCATTTATCTAGAGACAATATATCGTCAGTTAGAGTAAGGCCATCTAAAAGGCTTAAGATAGCCAGAATTCCCAGGTCTACTTCCTTTCATTCTAGACCACTATTCAGGATGATGGGCGTTGCAGCAGATAGCTTAAAGAAAAAGCTCACTATTACATTCTCTTTTTCTCCAATTTCTCCAATTATTTGCAAGAAAGTTGGGAATTTGGATTGCAGACTAGGTGAAGTACAAGGATAGGGTAGGGTTTGGGGCAGTCCTGGCTACTGAGAACCTCACCATGGTATCCATAACTATGTGAACATTGCGGCTAAAGTCAGTGGAGGGAGCGTCGAATATTCCTTGAGCTCTGAAGTGACACACTGACTCAGGGTTTGTTATTCAATAGTTGGACTTCATTGTTACTAGTTTTGCATGACCAGGGCACATCAACCATAACCCTTTAATTCAACTGTTCTTCATTAAATATACAAAAGCAATGTTCAAAAGTTAAGCAACCGCATCGGGCTTTCATTTGGTTTTGCTATTGTTCTACCATAGATCAGTACCATCAGTACCATATTTCCCACACATTAAGATGTATACTCACCTGGAGAATCCCATCTCCAATAAACAGGAGTCCAGAGAGCTCGGCTGCAGAAACAGACAAAGATCAACTGCCAGTTAAACAAGCAAATTACAGACTCAACCATTCCATCAGTCGTACAGGCAAGTGAACTAACTCACCCTTCTGTTCTTTGGATATTTTTGAAATCACAATCGGGATCTTGTGCTCTGCGCCACCCTGTGAAACAGTCTCATATTTATTTCTTGCCAATTCATGGCACTGGATACAGCTTAAGTTGCATACGACCGGTTGAGAAATGAATGCAAATTACCTTTATACTTAAACCAAATCCTCCAACTGTCTGCCGTCGTATTGTTACAGTTCTTTCCTAGAAGAAAATCATGAATATTAATATCATTTCCTGAACTGACTGGTCCAATCAGCGAAAAAGTCCTCGACAGAACCTACACTGGAGTAGAACGGTTCCCCAGAAACGCAAATAACGTCTTGCTCTTGAATGGTTAGAATGTCTTTGGACAAGTGCAGTCGGATATTGAAGGGCTCTTCATTACCATCTTGCAGTAGATAAATCCCCGTCTTTGTCTGCAGGCGAGCAAGCAAGAGAAACGCAAGACATCTGTCATTTTCACAATCTAAATGCATATGTTCACATTTCTGATTTCTACTTGGCTCTATTTTACATCCTCTTGTTAGAGTAAGGTTTGGTTCAAGTGTGTTGAAATGTACATTGCATTGAATCTTTCTACAAAATGTGTTTCCGTTCCAGTTGTTTGGAAAAAGATACAAGGAGATCACATCAGCTATGTTATTATCCTACTTATTCAAAGTGTTAGCCTCATTTTGAAGGCATTATCCCTTGTGTGTGAGAAATCACTGCTTCAAATGAAATTACGTTAACCAGCTAAGTTACCTAGCTAAACTTGCTAACTAGCATTGTACTCTTCTAGAGTGAAATGTGCTCATTTTCAAATCTGAGTTGAATACATTTCATATATTTCAGGTTTTATCAAGCTTATTTGCTACAATACTATCTGCTATCTGCTAACATAATTATGCTATTTGCTAAGTCTACGCGCATGTAATTGCTAGCTTAATTATAATAAATAAGAAAATCGCTTACCTCTTCTTTTGAGGTCTTGAAATCCATGTGCCAATGTCAGGGGGAATATACTTGAGAGAAAATGAAGCAGAACAATTACTTATGTTAATTTAGCAATGACTGTATATTATATATTATCCTAAATATACTGTATATTCATAGGAGTCAGTCCTGCTTTTAAACGGAAAGACAAATTTTGTTATACTACATACATATCCCGGAATGACATTTTATTTGTACAGCGTTTTGAATGATTTTGAATGACATTGCCCAAAGCAGCTATAGAAACCTGGATGTCGGAGGGCAAGCTCGGTCTCTCTAATATGCTGTTGGAGTGGTTTCTGGATTCTGACTCCCATTCCAGAAAACTAATCTGCTTGAATAATTCCAACGAACACAGAGCACTCGTCTAGCCACCGCAAGGCTCGGATTCCGACTTACCTCCACAGAAAGATCCGCAACACGGTGAGCATGGATATTAATCCATTAGGCCTAACGTGGTGTGTGGGGACTCACATAATGCGATATTTGCTGGTCCTTGAGCTAGGCTGATGGTGACCTTTCACATGTCTTTCGGCCTTCCCGCCAACTGCCGGGGACACAAGAAAAGCTCATTTCAACTTGCAGAATCCTGGGTGCCATTATAGTACAGATAGCATTTTACTCTCATGTCTGATTGGGATGATTATCTGGGATCTTCACTTTTTTAAAATTATATTCTTATTCATGATCCATTTGCTTGCCAGTTCAAGATCAGATAGACCAATAGACACCATGAGAATGAGCGTCCAGAAGTCATGCTCCATTCCAGTTGGATTCCCGCTTGCACCCAGAGTTCCTGGATCAAGATCCAAACTTTGGGTCTGTCTTCCAGCTCTTGGTCCAGGAGCTTGTCTGAGGCACAAGTATATATTTTGCCCCAAAAACTAGCTGACAATGGTGGTGTACCATGCAGCGTTGCTTAAGTCACATCTCCAAGGTCCCCAGTTCGATCCTGATATGTGTGGAGATACACGTTTTCCCACATGTCCACATGGATTTCCTGCAGATCCTCCGATTTCCCTTCGCCATCTAAGATCATGTCAGTAGATCAACTTGCTGTGCTAAGCGTGGACGAGGATATGAATGAATTTCCATGGTTCTAGCTGCATCTACCAGGATATTAAAGTCGTGTCAACTGACAAAATCTTTCCAAAGCTAATCTCTCTCTTACCCCCCCACCCCCACCAAACAAATGGCTGATTTGATAAATGTTACTTGCAATCTCCATGCTGTGACCCAGGTACAGAACTCGACACTGTATTTCAGTACTGTTCATTGTTTTTGAATGGAGAACTGTCTGCTTTGTTGTTTGTGAATCAGTCGTGTATCACTGCACCATTGGTTTTTAATCGTTGGTATTTAGGAGCTAACAAATAGTAGCTGCTGTTCAGAAAGTAGTTGCTGTTAGTCTGCACTTCTGTCTCTCAACAGAATGGCCTAAGGGGTTGAATAAATCAATCACATCCTCTTGGAGTGAGAGTGCCAAAATCAATTGGTGCATTATTAAGAGAGGAGAACGCATTGGCGAGAATCACGACCTGGCACAACACAAACGGGCCCCAGGTGTAGATGTGTAAACATTTTACTTTCAATAAAAAGAAGAAAAATTGCTTTTTAACTGGATAAAGGAGGTCAAGAGCACTCTCCAGGTAGGGGATTAATGATGACATATCCTTCAATGTGAGGCGCTTCATTTGTTGTGTTGCGCATATCAAGCAATACCTCGAACAGATTGCATAATAAATGAGACTGTGTTTTATGAATTAGCACTTATATTGCAGGAGATGTAATAAAGCTGACTCTTGAACTAGACTTTTTTGGAACATTTTGAAACACTAACTGCGGTGTGAAGATTGTATTGTTTGGTTAATTTGTCTCCCCCTTATGGAGGGTTTTAATTGGAAGACCACCTACACCTGGGGTGGCCTAATAAAGGCCTCCAGATCCTTACACTTTTAGCTCGATTTGCTTCTTGGCTTGCTGTGTGTTAACTCCCGCTCACTATTCATGGGGAGCGTGTGGTTAGTTGGCCTTTGTTTCGGCTGTATTTTTTCTGTGGTAGACTGGCAGGACTTGCTTTTATTTTGTTGTAGCTTTTTTTCTCAGAAGGTTTTCTCCTAGTCTGACCTCCAGTTGCCTTGCTGGCATGAGCCTTCCCCTTTTGCTGTGTTTTTGCTATGATTTGCTGGTCAGTCTGTCTGTTTGGTTTTTTTATTGTTATTATAAGTTTTGGCCTCTTCCTTTTTGGGCTTTGATAATTTTAGCCTTGTTGAAAAAGAAGAAGAAGAAAGCTTTATCTGTCCTATTTACATTACAGCCCAGAAAAAGTCTTCTCTTTGCATAAGTTAGGGGCTGAGTGCATGATTTGAGACCCCTTGAGCAGAAAGGGTCGAAGGTCTTGCTGAAGGGCCCAACAGTAACCTTGGAATTGCCCCTACTGCCTAGTTAATGCATACTGAGATGTACAAGACTAAAGATATATCAAATGCTCATATCCAACCAAAAACCTCGAATCTAAACGGATGGCCATTTTGTGAGCTAAAAAGCAAAATGTTCTTGATCCTCATCCAGTTTGAAGCATGGACTTCACTTATAGGAAGTACCTGAAGGCAAGAAAACCCCAACCTGACAATGGCCATCATGTAGAAATATACTCATTGACATCATCATATGATGTCTTTTTGGGACTAGGTCTGATCTGTTTCTGATTATGATCAAAATCCTGGAGCAGCCAAGCAAATTCTGCGTTTTCATTCGTTAATGTTTCAGAATGACCTGGCAGCCGGCACTGCTGTTTTAAACCAAGTCAAGGCTATTCAACAGCAACAATAGAGCGCTAAAGAGTGACTGGGATGTGAATGATTCAAGGCTTGACCTGCTGTGATGGCTTGGTTTGAAGGATTGGTATGCGAAAAAGAAGCATTCAGAGTAACTGTGCCAGAGCAAATCAAACTGAAACAAATCACCTGCCCTTTCTTACGCCCGTGGCAGTGGATAAATAATAGCGGCAGCTAAGTAGAGGCCAGCAAAAAAAACAAAACAAAACAAAAAAAACCAACAAGCGGCGCAAAAATTAGGGGAAAAAAAGAGGAAAAAAGTATGACATTTGATTATGGTTTGCTTGCTACTTACTAGCTAGTGCTCTCACCTCCCTCAAAGGAAGTAAAATTAAAAATGCAATAAATTGTGTTGACGAGATTAACGGGCACTTATTAGCAAACATAATAAGAAGCAGTGAGGCGGGTGTGCCCGTCTTTGATGAGCATTGCTATGAATATTTATACAGACCCCAGTGTGTGTGTGTGTGTGTGTGTGTGTGTGTGTGCTGGATGAATGTGCACCATGGAAAATGAGAAAGCACACATTACCAAGTATTGCGACCCCACATATCTATAAAACACCCACAGGGCGTGGCGGTAATAGTAAAATATTCTTGGAACGTTCCAAATAATAAGAAGCAAATGGCCATTTTATGATCGCATATACTATATTAAAGGAGCCATTTTATGAACGCGAATTACGGGGTGGAACACACTGCCACTATCTGTATAATAGAGGAAGGGGCCTACATCAGCTACATCACTCGAGTTTATAATTATATTGGTTTCAGCACAAATCAAGTAGCCTGACCAGACACTTACTAAGGATGAAGGACTAAACGCGTGTTATTGAACTTGTACTATAAATACACTGCTTTTTTTTTTTCCCAGTAAAAGACATATAGGTTATATCTGTCAGAGAGTATATTTGATGCATTCCATTATATGATGGAGTCATGTGTCCCAAGCTGAGCCAAAACACTGACTGACTGACAAACGCTAGTTCGCTTTTATTTATTATTTATTTATCGTTATTAAGTCAAATCATCATGGTTGTAAGGTACTTGGATACTGACTACTTTTAGTCATATGGCATTATTTTGGACTCATTCCTGTTATAAAGCCACACCATCTGTCCAATCAGATAATATGGTGTGTGTGTGTGTGTGTGTGTGTGTGCGCGTGCGTGTGTGTGAACACATATTCAGCCCTTCAGCCTACAAATAGTACTGCCTGTCTGTCTTTTTAATCAGTGTGTTCCTATGGGCATGTATAAGAGTTTCATGTGTAAGACGACACCATATGCACAGTTCCAGTCAGATGTTTAAATACACTCATGCATGTAAATGTGGATGGGAATGTCATGGTAATATTGCGCATTCAGTGATTTTTTTTTTGAACTGTTGTTTTTATGGAGAAGAATGAGCATATATGTATCTTTAATGGGGGGGGGCAAGAATTTTGTGTGCAAGTTTTCATTTATTTTAGGTTCCTGAAATCAACACAGGGTCAGAATTACACATACACCCATTTAGATGATTAATCCTGTGGTGCTGAAAGTTCCAAAATGTCTTTCAGCTTGCCAAGGCCAAGGCCTCCCAACTTCCTGTCATGGTGATCATGATTGACTACAGCTGGTCGCTTCTCTGTGCACAACATAATAAGGGTTTGTTTGACAAGTACAAGTTAATGAGTGGTGTAGAGACTTTGCAAAGGTCTGGAAGAAGACCCAAACTGTCAGCCTCAGCTGTGAGGAAATTGGTTTGGATGGTGAGGAACCATCATGGTACAGACCTGCCATGAACTAGAAGCTGCTGGAACACAGTCAAGAGAGTTTTACCTCTCTCTACATACATGGACTGAGAGGCTGGGGTCCAAGAAAGAACCTCCTGTTCCAAAATCCACGCCTTCAAGGTCAGCTAGAGTTTACAGTTGACCACATGATCAAAGAAAAAGCCTTCTGGAGGAAGGTTTTACGGTCAGATGAGACTGAGATTGAG
>JAQMCW010000032.1:1764248-1781872 GCA_030068335.1 Chrysichthys cranchii | reverse complement strand
TATATGTGTGTGTGTGTGTGTGTGTGTGTGTGTGTGTGTGTGTGTGTGTGTGAGTGGGTGTGTGTGTGTGTGTGTGTGTGCGTGCGCAGATGTACAAATGAATCATTTATTTAAAAAAAAGAACTAAATACATGACATGAATGTAAATGAATCATTTTGGCAAAAAAAAGATCACATAAATATAAAGAATAAAAAAATCAGGGGAAAATAAATGAAAAATTTGTAAAAAAAAAAAAAAAAAAAGAAGAAGAAGAAAAAAAAGAAAGAAAAAAGAAAAAAAGGAAAGAAAATAAAGAAAACAGAAAAAATAAATCACGCTAAAAATAATGAACAATAATCAATGAAAATAAGTGAGTCATTTCCAAGAAGAAGGAGAAAAAAAAGGATATTAAAAGATAAAAAAGGGGGAAAAAGCTGATAGAAATAAATGAATCGTTCGGGGGGGGGGGATAATGTAAAAATAATAAAGAATCCTTTGTAAACTGAATAAACAAATAAACAAACAAATAAATAACAAACAAACAAATAAATAGATAGATAGATAGATAGATAGATAGATAGATAGATAGATAGATGGATAGATAAATAAATAGAAAGCCACATGCAAATATGAAAGAATCAATTGAAAATCTCACCTGAAAACAACTGAATCACTTATAAGAGAAAAAAAAAACACATTTGAAAAAACGAATCGGTTGCACAAAGAGTCATTTGTAAGAACAGAAAACCCCATATGAAACGATATGATACGAAATAAATCTTTTGGATGGAAAAAAAAATTTCACAGGAATAAATGAATCATCCTTTAGAATAAACAAACAAACAAACAAACAAACAAACAAATAAATCATGTTTTTGAAAACAAATGAATCGTTTGGATAAATAAAAGCAGAAGCAAATGAATCTTTTATGTAGAATCGTCTTTAAATTCCCGTTCAAAAGAGACGGAACGTACGAAAATATACAAATCACCAGATTAAAGTAAACCAATTGTCTCCAAATGTGAAAAATGTGTGCGCCGCAAAACATGATTCATGCTCGCTTCACGTAGGACTCTGTCATGAAGGAAAAGTACCGAGTGTGTCCATGGTATCATCGTGTGTTTTTCTGACATGAATGCAAAAAAAATGCTGATGTTTCTGCAGTAACATGCTATCGCGCGGTCCTGCGCTTATTGTACCGTCAAATAGACGGGAATTAGGAGATATCAAAAGTACACTGTCCACACCCAGGCTTTTAGAAAGACCTGAAAGCAAGGCGGAGAAAGAGAAAGAACAAGGGAGAGAGAGAGAGAGAGAGAGAGAGATTTCATTCCCTCAGGCTACAGTTATCCCTCTCCACCCAGTTGTTAGGGTGGGTCACGCCAAACTTTGAAAAATTCTAGCTATATATATTTATATATATAAATATCCTTCGACTCTTTAAACAGCCACGCATCAAAACATCGTGTCACGTCGCCCGCTGGCCGCTATACGTTAGCTTTTCCTGTAGCGTTTTCGCCGCGTGTAGGAAGCTCCAGATTTCACCGCATTCCACGGCGAGTCATGTGCCAGAACAGTTCCGCAGCCAAGCAGGTTACCTGTGTACGGCATGCCGCCACGCGCCCTGCTGCACCTGATCGTCTTTCGCTGCATTCCTTACCTGTACGGGGGAAAAGCCAAGCGGGAGCGCGGGCAGGTCTGAGCACGGCCCACCCAGACACTCGTACACTTGTTCTGAGGGCTGCAGGTGTAGCCCGGATCCACAGAACAGCCTGTGCGTCAGCAGATCCAGCGCGCCTTCACTACCAAACATACACATATATAAACATACACTCACATACGTATGTATTCTACACGCACAGGAGTCGGCTTTTACCACCTGTTGGACCCCTGCGATGTGACCGGTCGTGATTCTCAAGCGATATCGTTTCTATAGTAACCGATAGGACGTGTACTTATAACAGGGTCGACGGGTACGGAGTGTTTAGTTCACATGTATGGAAGGAGTCTCCAGGGTCAGGGGTAAAAAATATTTCCGGGTGTACGCTTTTTTTGTGGTTTTGACTAGCTGGGTTTGGTTTTTTTGTTTGCTTTTTGGGGGGAGGGGTTGTTTTGTAGCATCAAAAATCAAGGCAATTTGCACAATGTTGTAGCTACACGTAGCTAAAAATGGGCCAAAAAAACCCAAGAACAAAAAAAGAACCAACGACGTGCCATCGTTTAACCCTTTATAGGGCACTAAAAAGGTCAGAATTTCAACCCTCGAGCTTTACTGGAAGATATTGCAAGACTTTGTGTTACAAGAAACTTTTGCATTTTATGTTGCAAATCACGGTCAATAGAGTGACCATATATGGCCAGGGTAGGGTCAGATTTTTCCAAAAACGGTATGCGCGGTTTATACACTGTATACTTTGATGAATTGCTCAGAATAAAACGCGGTTATATATAAACTCCTAGGTGGCAAGAGGAACTCTGTGCGTGATTATTTTCCTCTTGCAGCACGACACCAAGTGCGCTATTAAGAAACGATCTTATTCTCGCCCCCCAGACGTTCGTTTCAACAAAGGCGCCGGGCGTGAGATGTGGTCCGACATCAGGAAACCGGACTCGCGGGCCATGTTGCCCCCGACTTTGACACAATGTGTACATTTCCTTTTTCACGACTACAGTTTCACGCCTCCGGGAGGAGATCCGCATTGGCGCGACATTCTCGAGCGTCTCTCCGAGCTCCGCGTCACGTTTGTCTGAAAAACGACGCCGAGTGACCCCTGACCGTTTGCGTTCGTTCGCTGAACATTTTCTTGTAAAGAACCGCAGAATTCCAAAAGAAAGAATTCCAACAAAAAGAAGGGGGAAAAAAAACAGAGAAAAAGCAAACCAAAGTGGATCTTACATCACTGACTCTGGACAATGGCTACTGATAACACAGCCTGCGGGCTAAAGGGACCAGGGATTATAGGACAGGTTGTTGTTTTGGCAGGTTCAGACCTGTGTGTGTGTGTGTGTGTGTGTGTGTGTGTGTGTGTGTGTGTGTGTGTGTGTTTGTGTGAAAGAGACAGAGAGAACACTTGCCATGGCAGGTGCACAGAACAGCCTTACGGAGTCTCTCGTGAAAGAAGGAAAAAGGAATCCGGACCTGCTAGATGCCGCTGGGACAAGTCCGAACTATGACTCATCAGATAACTGAGCTGCTGTGTTCACTTTACGTACACACTCCCTCAATCGCTCACACATGTGTACACACACACACTGAAGAATACACCAGCTATCCGAATCAGACTTGCTGCAGTAGTAGGTTTAAAGTTCAAAATATTTAGCTAAAGCTCTCTGCTAAACATTCGCGAAGACGTGGAAATGATTCCTATCGCAAAATTTTCTGTGATTTTCGTTCGACTAAAAAACGAAAGAGAAAGCAAACTGAAGTGTACCACATGGCTTTTCATGAACAGGAGGAAAACATGGCAAAACCTGAATCAAAAAAGCGTCCTTCTTATGTGCTGTCATACACGCGTCATCTGAAACGTAGCTACTCTAAAGCGGACGCTTTAAGCTCCGCCCACTTTCCAATCACATCACGTCGTATATCCCTGAAAGCCTTGCTTCCTTAAAATCAGCTTTGTGCAGCATTCATGAAATCTGACGTTTCAGAGTTTCCAGAATTAGAAGCTCGATGCTGAAAATGAATTTTCAATTTTTGAAATGACGTTCATTCCTAAATTTTAAACAGAAAAATAACAAAATGCCCTTTTCAGAAACAAAAAAACCCCCAAAAATCTCGTTTGCATAAACGAACGGAAACCCCGAGGATAGATTGCGATATGTATTGTTTTAAATAATATATAAATAATATTCACGTGTTGTGTCTCACTTCGACATTATATAAAAAAAAAAAAGATTGCATTGATGACGTTGTGTAGGTGTCTTAGGTGTGTATTTTTCTTTTCTTTTTTTTTTTTTTAAGATTTTATAACATTTCCAACATACACATCCGGAGCGGTGCTTGTGTACGTGTGGTGTGTGTGTACACTCTAATCTTGTAGGTATGTGAGTGTGCGTGTCTGGTCCTGTATCGGTGGCCCCCTGTAATCGCTCCCTGCTGAAAATCACCTGTGTGTGAAGGCCAATCAGAGCCATCAAACAAACTCCAATCCGATCCAGCAGTGCCAGGCGTGTGAATCATCCCGCTTCAGGGCTCGCAGATGAGGACGTTTCCCCAAACTCTGTTCGCCGTCAGATCAATTCAAGAGGAAATAAACTGATATAGGCTCGGTTACACCACCGTTTGTTTGTCAGTTTGGCAGCAAGAAAGTACACACATGCAAAAAAACCCAAAAACAACAACAACAACAACAAAAACCCCACGGTTTCCCAGAAGGAGACGATTTGAGTCTGAGATGACAGGATTTCGTGTCCGGGATTCGAAGTAGGTTTAACAACCAGAAATATAAACAAAACTACTAAGTTGTTGTTAAAATAAGTTTCTAGCTATATGTAGCTAGGCAGGTGGGGGGATGGGCATTACTTTTATAACATTAATTTGGTTGTATGTGTCTGTTGTGTTTTTAGTAGAACACTTTAACTAAGTTTAATTAGCATATAGAAACAGATAGATGATGTTTAGAAATCCAATTTGCAATATAAATATATATAAAGGGACAGCACAGTTGTGTGGCGGTTAGTTCTGTCGCCTCACAGCAAGAAGGTCCTGGGTTCGATCCCTGGGGTCGACCTGGATGCCTTTCTATTTCTATAGTTTGCATGTTCTCCACGTGTCCGCGTGGGTTTCCTCCGGGTACTCCGGTTTCCTCCCAGAGTCCAAAGACATGCACGGAGGGGATTAGGCTAATTGGCGACTCTAAATTACCCGTAGGATTGGCGACCTGCCCAGGGTGGACCCCGCCTCTGGCCCAAAGTCACCTGGGATTGGGTCCAGCTTCCCCCCACGACCCTGAACAGGATTAAGCGGCAGAAGACGAGTGAGTGAGAATATATCTAAATAAACTCAGTCAAAATAGTGATTTAAATGTCATACACCATAAAGCATCTCTCCAAGCAATCCCGTCAACTAACTCCAACAGACCCGCACTCACAAAGGAAATTTCTGCAGTCCCAATGTTATTAGATTTCACCCCACCTATAATCCTAATAATAATACTACTGCTACTAATATTAATAATAATACCAATCTGGCAACCCTGCGTGTAATATATCACCTCATGGTTAAACAAATCTAGAGAAAATAAAGATGTTAGCCAGATCATCGCCTGGAATCATTTAAATCTTTTAAATGCTGGCCAACAACCTACTGACACAAAACCAACGCGCACCATTTAAAACGCTGGATGCGTAGTCTGTATTAATGCACGTATGTAGCAAATTCACTCGTCGTACGTTCTTACAATATGTTAGCTACCACTTTTTTTAGCCTTGTCAGTCCAAGTTCACTCAAGCATGCACATTATATACCTCTAGTGTGTAGCTTTTACAAAGAACGGTGCGTGGGGTACTGCTTTAAATACTAATTTATGTGCATTAAGTCATTTTAAAAGTTATACTATATGCATTTCCAGATCATCAATACCTGTCAAAGGTGCAAAGGACAAGGGGACAGCTTAAAAAGATATAGTTTGGCATTCGGTTTAGATTCCCTGCTAATGGAATGGATTTTCAGAACATAATGCTCCCACCACCGTGCTTCAAAGAGCGTAAAAATTAATTCAGAGGGAAGATTTCAACAGTGCAACTATATGAAAGAGATAATAAGATAAATTTCCGCCCTTTGCTGATGGAAAAGTGAGTTTGACTGGTTGGAAACATCGGGGAGCAACTTCCCCCTCGGAAAAAGAGAGACGCTTTCTGTAAATGAAATGCATTAATTGATTGGATCGTGGCTTTGCATACCGAACAGGTCTGTTGAAGGAAAAACAAAATGAAAGCATGAAGATTACATCTGTGGCTTGTTTTTAATCGAAATGTGCTAATAAATATGAAATGGGTGCAGGTGGGAGCAGCCCTTTTCTAAATTGGCTTTTTTTTCAGGCTCAGCAGAATCAAACTATGTGGTTTCGTACTGAGAGGACCTGTTTGAACCTGCGATGTTTTCAGTGCACTGGAGAGATATTGGACCCATATACTGACAGATTATAACATGCATAGATAAGGAAGGAGAATTCTGCAGAATACAGCATAGCGCATCCTGGGTGTCAGCTTTCACTCTCTCCAATACCGTACCTTGCATTAGTATACACCCCCCCCCCTCCCCCCACCATCCACCCCAGCCCAACCCAACCCATGCTCCGTAAAGTTTTCCACAGTTTGTAGTGCTGGAATTGAATTTGCACAATATGTCAAAAATGTGCAGATGCAAGACATCTTTATTGTGACACATCACCATCAACATTTGGTGGCACCACATATGGCTGCAATTACAGCTGCAAGTCTTCAGACATTTCTCTTTATTCCCTTAGGACCTCTTGACTATATATATATATATATATATATGAGATGGAATCAAAAAGTAAAGGCAATTTTTCAATTATGCAACAACCAAAGAGCAAGAGACAGAACATGGAGTGGAGATATCTGTCTTCTCCAGTGAAGAAGAAATTCAAAAGTCAGTCCTCCCCCAAGAAAATCATCGTAACATTCTTTTGGGACATGAAGGTTCCTGTTCTGGTGCATTTCCAAGCGCATGGGCAAAGAGTGAACAGGGAAAATTCCTGTACATTGCTGCAAAATGAACTTCAACCTGCAATTCACAGCAAAAGAAGAGGAACGCTGTCCAAAACAGTCTCACTGCACCATGACAATGCGCGTCCTCATACAGCAGCAGGGACAGTAGAGACAGTGCGACAGCTCGGGTTCCGACGTCTCCCACGTCCTCCTTCCAGCCCGGATCTGGTGCCGACCCATCATTACATCTTCGGTCCACTGAAGGAGGCGCTGCGCGGTCGCAGATTCACCTCTGATGATAAAGTAAAGGAAGCGGGGCTCACCTGGCTTCGGGAGCAGAAGAAAAACTTCTTCTCTGCAGGAATTCAGAAGCTGGTTGAATGAAACGACAAATGTGTCATCTTACATGGGGACCATGTGGAACTGTGACGTGTTCTGGTTCCCACCGTTACTTCTGCTAAAGCCGTTAAATGTATTTTACCTTTACTTTTTGATTCTTTCTTGTAGATCTTTTTATTCTTAATGGTGAATTTGCTCAAGCTCTGTCATACCTGGTGGAAATGTTCAAATCTTGCCACAAATTCACAGTCAGTTTGAGATCTTGGCTTTGACTGGGTTGAGAACATGTTCCGGAACCTCTTGAGTGCTTTTTGGACGGTGAAGCTCTGCCCTCCACTCTGCAACTTTCCTGCAAACTGGTCTTCTTTTAGGATTTTCGGTTTTCCAAGTCCCTGCTAATGAAAAGCATCCGCACTGCATAATGCTACCACCACCGTGCTTCACTGATAGGAATGGTGTTCTCAGGATATTTGGTTTCCACCAAGAGTTACATATTGGTCTACTTTTTTGACAAGATATCCAAACAAGATTGAATGTGGATATATTTTTAAAACAATTGCTTTCTTCTCACAATTAATCCATAAAAATCCATGGATTTTTTTTTTGAGAACCCAAATAATGGATATGTGGTGAATGGCTTCTCCAGAGCTTCTTGGTTACTTCACTAACCCCTCTTTTTGCTAAATGGCCTCCTCTGGATAGCTGTTGTTCCCCAAGTATTAATAATGGTCCTCTGGATTTTGTTTTTTTTATAACCAATCCTGATAGTTTCCCAGACTTGTTTTGATGCCTCTTGGTCTTCATGATGGTGTTTGTCTCAAACAATCTCTGGGTGTATATACAGTATATTGGGGTCATCATGTGACATACATGACCACCCTGGTGAACAATTTTGCAAACTGTACTGATTTTCAGTTCCTGGTCGTAACCTTTCTGAGATGTGGAAAAGATCAAGGGGGGTGAATGTACAGAAGTGGGTAGTTCTTCATAACTCAAAACTCCTGCCGTCTGTGAAAGGTGTCTCTGTAATGTGTTTATTATTAGAGCAGAAAAGTTCAAGCTGGCGTTGCTTATCTACAAGCATCAGGAACATCACCTGCAGCTGTTTCCCAGACCACACCGCTGCAGGCCAAACCAAATCTACGCTTTTGTTTTTACAAATTCACTTAAATCCCTCACCCTTAAAGAGAAGAGGTCATCAGAAAGATCTGGCTTCCTCTCGGATTTCTGCATGTGCCCTGAATCATGAACATCATCTAGGCAACTTCAGCATCTTCCCACGAAGTAGTTTCCTTTTTTTTTCTCCCAAGCATGTCCTTTCAGGATAATCTGCCTCATTAAAAATATAAAAAGCATTTTATTTTTGTAAACAAACAAGCAAACAAACAAAAAAACAACACGTGTAACTGATGACATGGTGAAGTTATGTTTTGTTAAGGAGATGTTTAAGAAAGGTTTTGTTTTTTTTTTTGGAAGGAGTCTCCAGTGCGAACGGAAAACTTTGCACCAACCAGAGGTAAAGGTGTAATTCTTTAAGTTTTGCCTCCACAGGAAAGTCGTGACTTCATCCTGGAATGATGTGCGCAGCTGGAAATGCACGGATAACCCAACAATACTCTCACAATGTTCCAACGGAAGGTCCCTTTTGATCCGCGCAAGATGCGACACGTCCGGCGTTGCCCCTTGAACCGCTATATACGATTCTTCTAGGTCATCACAACCGATACAGAGCGACCCTTAAGGTGTAGTCATAACACTGCGGATGAAAAACGATGACGTGCACGTAGACAAATAATCCGCTTGTGTTCGGTCAAATGCTACCATCACCGGGAGACAAACCGCAGCTAGGGGCAAATACACATCTACACAAGAGTGCTTGTGAGAGGGGGGGGAAAAAGAGTCTTTTGTATATATAAACAGGATAAGTGATATTTAGCGAAGGACATGGACCACAAAGACAAACAGTGATTACTAATGATGATCATAATGCGTCCATGTGAAACCCTCTATTTAATTTAGGGACTGCAGTGTGAAAATACGGAGCACAACCAGGGTGGTTCTTCATGCCTTCGTGTGAGTGCTCTGCTCTAATGATAGAGGAAGGCAAGGCAGAGCAATACACACACACACACACACACACACACACACACACACACACACACACACACACACACACCCATCAGCTTGTGACAAGCCTTTGCATTCCACAGCTCCAAGCAGCAAAACCCCAAAGCAGCGCCGACCGCAAGTTAAAACACGTCGTTTCCAGTCATATATTTCTCCCTGCGCCCTGGATGAGGCATCATAGCTTGGAGGCTGAAATAGACGCTGCGCGGTTTAGTCAACTCAGCTGACATCGCACTTTTAACACAAATAAGAGGAAAGGATGAGGCGTGCACCTGCTAAGCGGCCTGTTTGACTTAGCATCTTTAATTATTTCGCAATATTTACATGATGGGAAATCCCTTCATACAGAGAAACTCCTGCGACGTGTTAGGGTTGTTTGGGTTTTTTTTTGCAAGTATCTCAAACTTAGCTAGGAAGCTCATAGCTAATCACACTTAGCCAGCAAGGCTGTAGACATCTTTCCCCCTGTGCTAGCGAGAGACGAGTTTCTCACGTCAGGTTCTTTTTTCGCTTGAGACGCGGTTGTATGTAGGTTCTAAAGTCAGCGAGTTAAACTTAAATTTAAAAAATAAACAAACAAACAGACAGAACAACAACAGTACGCTAATTAGTGTAAAAAGCGGTTGTTTGATTTACATGCTAGGCTTCTGCTAGCTTTGTTTACAGATTAGCAAAGCAAGCTAAGGGTACTAGCCAAGTATGTTCACCAGAGGGTTTTTTTTTCTCTCTTCATAATCTCCCTCTGTCTCGTTCTCTATCCAGGGGCCACATACACTCACTGGCCACTTTATTAGGAACACTTTATTAGGACAAAATTGGTGCAAAGCATAAAATGGTGAACACGCCATCATGTTCATGTTAAAGTTCAGAATCGGGAAATCTCTGTTACTTCGAAACGTGGCTGATGGTTCCTGGTGCCAGAGTACTTCAGGGCTTTCACTGAAAACTTCTGCAAACAGAAATGCCAGACCGGTTCAAGCTGACGGCGAGGCTACGATATCTGATATAACACCCGGTCTTTACAGCCGTACAGCAGAAAAGCATCGCGACGCATGACGTCTCACGGTGGACGAGCTACAACAGCAAAAGAGAACATCGGGTTCCACTCCCATGAGTGGAGAACAAAACCGGGAATCTCATGTGGACGGTTCGAGACTGGAAAAAGACCAGATCGCATCCACGAACCTTTAGGGGGGACGTTGTCCTGCTGAGTGTTGGTACTCGGTACGCACAGAGGTGGGAAAGAGCTCCAAATACAGCGGCGAAAGACGTCAGGTTGACGTTGCTGCGTTTTCACGTCTGGAACTACGTAAAGACTGTAAAGACTTCTTCCTAATGGACGTCTCGGGAGCAAACAGAGTAGCCAATATGGACACGAAGAGGGACACGGCATACAGCTGGGCGATAACACCTGTCCAGGAACCACCTGCTTCTTTGAGGAACGGGAAAAAAACACACACAAGTATGTGTTTGGACAAGAAATGTTAATGAATCGAGAGAGAGAGAGAGAGAGAGTGAAAGAGAGAGTGAAAGAGAGAGAAAGCAGGCTGAGACCCTGACTTGTCACTTTACACCAGAATGTAAGGACCCAGGAACATTCCTCAACTCCTCGAGACATTCTTTTTTTTTCTTCTTTTCTTCTTTTTTTTCTTTTCTTTTTTTTTGTCATAGCCCGAGGCTGAGATTCTATCTGTGTGTAAATATTCCAACCTCAGAAAACGAGTGAAGCCGTTCCAGCTTTTACAAGGACTGGATTTTGGATGACCTGCATTCATCACACACACACACACCCACACACACACACACACACACACACACACACACACACACACACAATTAATTAATTAATTAATTAAAAAAGAAGGTGGCGTGTGGCGTTACTGTTTGTCCTCCCATGTCAGAGTCGATTCCTGGGCTCTGAGCTTGAAGTGTAATCTGCAGATACGTGTCATGTCGTGAGGGCGAGTGTGTACTGTACGTGTGAGCGCGGTTTCGCGTGGAGGTGAGCGAGATCTTGTGTCTTGTTGCCACCAGCTGGAGCGGCGCTGAGGTGCACCTGCATCCAAGTCCCATGCAATTTCTGTGAAACGCCGGGAGAATACGTGAATCGTCACGACTAAACAAGATTCCGCCTCGGTTATGCTAGAACCTCGCCTACACTGGTCAGTGACGAAGCAGGAGCGGGTGAGGGGGGAAAATGAAACACAAAGCAAATCCACAAAACAAACAAACAAACAAACAAACAAACAAACAAACAAACCCTGAACATATTTGAGTGACCTGGCAGACACGCACATGACGAGGGGTTGAATAAGCTACAAGCTGGAATCCAGCAGAGCTGTGCACAGGAAGTGTTCGACAGGAAGGACACTGCCCTGACTCTTCCTCTGCCACACACACACACACACACACACACACACTGCTGGCATCCTGATTCCAACATGCCTTCTCTACACACATCACACACACGGTCACACCTACGGTACACGTTAGCGTTTTCCATCCATCGCCTCAAAAAAGAAAAAGAAAAAAGTATCCTTGATTCTGATTGGTCGAGAGGTGTTGATTAATTTATAAATCACAGGTATGTATTTCACAACATTAATAAATGGTAAAAAAAAACCACCTCTTGATTGTTGGTAAAGTGGGCGCATTTTACAAAGAAAAATGAAGAATTTAAAAAAGGAATTTTTAAGCAGACTTTATACGTCAAGGTCAACATTTTTCACGTACGAGAAGAAAAGCGTCCACACTTCACAAACAGCCAACCCTGAACCTGCACCAGCGTTGTTCAAGGACTGTTTCTGTCCTTCTTTCTTTCTTTCTGTCCTTCTTTCTTTCGTTTTTTTTTTTTTTACCTAATGTTGTATCCTGCATCATGTGAAGTATGCTTTCTGTTCAATTTTATAGAAACCTGCCAGACTTCAAACCCTGACTCATGGAGACTGATTGTGCTTCTTCTTATGTGCCTTTTTAAAAATAAATAAATAAAATAAATAAATAATAATAAAAACAGTAATGTTGCAGGAAACAGGAAGTTTGCGAACAGCAAGCGTCATGCACAAGTAATGAAAATGATGAAGGTGTAAGAATTGAACAATTCATTTATTTATAAATTTATTGAATAGCTTGAACTAGACTGAATAATAATAATAATAACAATAATAATAATAGCCATATATGTCTTATATTAAGTTTGGTGGTTTTCTGAATGGTGTGTGTGTGTGTGTGTGTGTGTGTGTGTGTGTGTGTGTGTGTGTGTGTGTGTGAGGTGGGGTTTTTCTGAATGGGGTGTCTCAGCTCTTCCTGCTTGGCACCAGTGCAACAAGTGTGAAGTCATGCAGTCCAGTGTCGATAGCGTCTCCAGCTGGAAAAAGAGAGGATGTGGCTGTTTGTGTAAGGACGCCATCAAAGCCTACAGTAGCGCGCTGATAATAAGGGATCTTCTGCGCACCGACGTGTACGTCTCACGGGCTTGTTATTAATGCCATACCTTAGTACGGATGTGCAAATAAGCCAGAATACGTACGACTAGTGGTTGTTGTTTTTGTTTTGGGTTCTCCCCCCCATCCCACCCCCCAGATGTGTAGGCCTGTGCTGCGGTCGGGCCGCGGCGCTGGTTTGGAGCGGGGCCTGGCGTCCCCGTGGCCGACGGTGGTGCGCGCTCGGCTTCTCAGCGGTAATCAGGCGCTCTGTCGTGCTCTAATTGTTTCCAGATTTGTGTGGGAGGTCAGGCCCCAGAGAGCGCAGCCCTGCCAAGTTTATAAACACTGCAACGTTTCCAGATGGCCACCGGCTCCAGGCTGGCTAGCAGGTTGATTGGGTCCAGAATAATAACAGGTGGAGAGCAGACAATGAATTCCTTGACACTTTAGACCTTGCTCTCTCTCTCTCTCTCTCTCTCTCTCTCTCTCTCTCTCTCTCTCTCTCTCTCTCTCTCTCTCTCGTGTGACGCGTGCTATACTCTTTCTTTTTCCCCTTGGTCTCCTGGATCCACTTTGTATTTCTGTCTCCCAGACTCCATGTCTTCCCTCTTTTGGACATGATTTCCTCCTCAGCTTCAGCTTTTCTCAGCCCACAGCCGTACAAAACGGCGTCATCGTTACCGTCGACTCTCAGACCGTCACAGCGCGGTTTATTTATTACGTCTGTGGTAGATTTGTGCGCCATACATACGTGTGAAACTTTCAAATTCTGTTACATCGGTGTGGGGAAAAGGATGCTCGAAAAACGACTCAGTATGGGTGAAGATAAAGCGTACGCTAAAATGTTTGAAAAATGTAATGTTGAAATTTTGTATTACTTTTTTAAAAAATTTGCTTAGTTTGAACACGCCGTTTCCAACGTCAATGATTTCCCAACGACGGCACCGCCTCACGCGTTGGAATTCCAACAATTCCACTTGATTTCGACTTTATTTCCAGGTTAATTTCAGCCTGTGTTCCTGTTCTCACTCATGTTAGAGCATCTACAAACCAGAGATTTTCCCTCTCTTGAAGGAAACACACGACAGCTTGCCGTGTTAAAGCTCAGACTCTTCTCGGGTTATTGCTACAAAGCCCTGAAACCGGAGATTCCTTCCATAAAAGTTACAGCAACGCAACAGATAAACATGTCACGAGACCGGCGTACGTAAACTACACCATCCGGCGTTCTGAACGGCCGATCGAGGGAGACTTGACAACACGGCCGCCGGAGATCGAACGCAGGAGCCATCTGATTCGCTTCATTAAATCGTGTAAACGTTTCACAAGGGGACTTTTATTGCGCAATGAATTCAATTTTTTTTTTTTTTTTTATGTTCTCGGACACGGGCTTGTTTTCTCTCGAACCCTGGCTGCCTCGGACGGATCGGTGGAAGGGAAGAGAAAGGTCCCAAAGTGAGGGACGAGAGAAAACCAACATGGAGTGCAAAATCCCAGTTCAATAAGCCTTCTTAGTTATTCTGAATGCATGCTCTGAGAAGGAGGAAGGAGTGGAAAAGGAAGGAGGGATGGGGCGGGATGGGATGATACGGCGCTCAGTTACACTTGCTCAAGCCAAAGAAGCCCCCCCTCCCCTACCCGCACCCCACTCCCCCACAAACCCCCCGCTCTCTCTTTTTGCTCGCTCGCTCACACTCTCCCTCGGTCTTTAGTCGACTCCAGATGTGCGGTGGCTCCAGCGTGGCTGACATGTACACTAAATCGGCATCCGAGGGCTCGTCAATCTGTGGGGTACTGACTGATCGAGCCCCAGCGCAGGCAGGCAGGGAAAAAAAAACAAAACAAACTGCAGGCCAAGCGTGGGCCAAATGCCGCTGGCACTGAGGGTAACTTGGACAGGAAAAGACAGAGAGACAGAGAGAGAGAGAGAGAGAGAAGGAAGGCCATGGGACAGTGAGACATGAGAAATCATACTGTGTGGTTGTAGAGTTAGCACATCACCCCTGACTTGACAATGCAGCTTTTTACACTTTTTTATTTACAGATTTGGTCCTTAAAAAGGAAGCCAAAAAACGTCAAAGAAAGAAACCTCTCATGTATTAAAGAGCGTTTCTATGGTGACAGTTGGTTGGCAGGGCCTCGTGCGACGGACGCTCGCTCTAAACGACAGTGACGTTTTACAGAAGGAGTCTCCAGTGCCAGCGCTCTCCTGAGAGCCTGAGGTTTACTCCGAACGATCTCGCCTGAATTTACCCGTAAGTCATAAACGCTAAGTCGGGGGATTACCAGAGCAAAGCAATGACCAGAAAATTTCCCCAAAGAAGCAAAAAACGCAAGTGCTCGGAAGTTTTAACACCCCCGAGAAACCCTCCCGGAAGCCGGAACGAACTGAGAATGGGAGTCTGTGGGCGCGCAGGATTTCATGTGGTTAAAGCAAGAGAACGTTCTTGAGCAACGGCTAGAAGAAGGTGAACTCAGTCATGGCTCGTGCGCTGATGACGTCAAGAGGACCGACGGGAATTCAGCGCACGGCGTGTTTGTCAAATGAGGACATATTTATGAGAAGGCAAGAGGAGGGAGAGCAGGGGGGCTGCATTCGGTGGGACATTTTGTGGCCGTGTGTGTGTGTGTGTGTGTGTGTGGGTTGGGGGTGCAGGTAGCTTTGCGCACGGATACGTGTGTATGAGTTCTGATTTCATGAATGCGTTTGCTGTATCTTATTAGATTTTCTGCGGTTTACATGCTTGGGAGGGATGGAATGTATGAGAAAAGTCTAACACACACACACACACAGAGAGAGAGAGAGAGAGAGAGAGAGAGAGAGAGAGAGAGAGAGAGAGAGAGAGCGCTAGCATTCGTTAATAAATGAAACATTGAAATGGTTGGCATACTGCGCAGGTGTAAAAGCAATGAAACATGCTTTAGGTTACAGGAAATGAATCAACAGTGAGTGCGAGGGAGTGTTAGTGCTGTCACAGGAGCAAAACAAAAAAAGAGAGAGAGAGAGAGAGAGAGAGAGAGAGAGAGAGAGAATAATGTACAGGACTTCCTGTTGCGTAGACGTGAAAGTCATTCGTGAAGAGATCCGACCGCAGATCGTCGATGCTTTAGATCAAACCTGAAAGCAGGCTTCTCCCGGGAGACACGCGGCTGACGGGCAGCCGCTCCTGGATTCCGACTTCCGCCCAACTTCCACGCTCGAGCCGAGTCGACTTTGACAGTTTACAGACCCACACACTGAGCGTTCATTTGATCCCGGCATTACATTTATTGTAGAATTCACTAGAAACGCCGTGCCGTGCTTTTACGTGATGGTGAAGGCCGTGGGCTGCCCTTGATTTTAGAGTTATCATCGTCGTCATCGTTGTGGTTGATGTTTTTACAGGATTCTGTGGGAAATTTGGGGAAAATTTCTCTGTCAGGACGAAAGGAAACAGTTATAGTGCCGCATTTCAGCGTTTTTCGAGGTTTTTCTTGAAAACAGTTGGAGAAAATCCTTAGGATTAAAGTGTTCCAAGGGGTTTTCTCGTCACCAACATGATTTCTATTGCATTCTAATCCGTTCCGTTTGAATCCATTTGTTCTAATTTATCTATCCAAACGTGTATTAGACGCTAATGCTGTCCTGTTCTCTTCTGTTCTGTTTGTTCTCCTCTGTATATTCAGTGATCCTCACATACTGATGCAACTCTATCCACTTCTGTAGTATTCTGTTCGATAAACTTCTATTCTGTTGTATTCTACACTACATTTTGGTCAAGACTATTCGACTCCCTTCAGATACGCTGTGTTCTCTTCTATCCTGTCTGTTCTAAGGCCTGCTATATGGCACTGCAATTCTATGCAATTTTATTCTATTGCATTCTGTTCTAATCTGTTCTTCTATCATATGCAACTAATTCTAATTAATTAACAGCATTCTGTTCTATAACATCTCTTTTTCTTTTTTCTATTCTATGGTGTTCTGATCTATTTTATACTGTTCCGTCCAATTCTATTCTATTCTTGTGCATTTCTATGCAAATCTGTTCTATCATATTCCATTTAAAAAATTCCTACTCTGTTCTATTTGTTGTGTTGTTGTGTCCCATTCTATTCTGTTCTATTGCACTCTGTATTATTCTAATCGATTCCAATGTGCGTTCCAATGCATTTGTTTAGTTCTATATATTTTAAGATCTGTTATATGGTAGTGCAATTCTATGCTGTTCTACTGCATTCTGTTCAGAAGACTTCATTCTGCGCTGTTCTCTTCTGTTCTCTTCTCTTCTCTTCTCCTATCCATCATATGCAATTAATTCTATGCACTTCTACTGTGTTCCTTTCTATAAAATGTATTTTTCTTTTTTGCTATTCTATTGTGTTCTGATCTCTTTGATCCCGTTCCATCCAATTCTGTTCTATTCTATTCCTGTGCCTTTCTACGCAATTCTGTTCTACTGTATTCCGTTTTATTAAATTCTACTCTACTCTATTCTATTGTGTTCTATTTTATTCTAATCTACTCCAATTTATGTTCCAATGCACTTGTTTTATTCGATACATTTGAAGACATGTGATATGCTCGTGCAATTCTATGCTGTTCTACTGCATTCTGTTCAGTAAGACTACATTCTGTGCTATTCTCTTCAGTCAAACTCTATTCTAGTCTATTCTGTTTGTTCTATTCTCTTGTATTCTATCACATGCAAATGCAATTAATTCTATGTGCTTCTGTTGAATTCGTTTCTATAAAAATTCTGTTTCCTTTTTCTATTCTATTCTATTCTATTAGTGTGTATTTCTTTGCAATTCTGTTCTATTGCAATATGTACTCCGTTTTGTAAATTTCTACTCTACTCTATTCTATTCCAAAGTAGCAATGTGTGTGTGTGTGTGTGTGTGTGTGTGTGTGTGTGTGTGTGTGTGTAATGACTGGAATATGTAACAATTTCTGGCATAGCATTATGAAAGTCAATGGAAATGTTCTACAAGATTGAAAGACTGTGTGTGTGTGTGTATGTGTGTGTGTGTGTGTGTGTGTGTGTGTGTGTGTGTGTGTGTGTGTGTGTGTGTGAGTGTGAGAGAGAGAGAGAGA
>JAQMCW010000032.1:1735937-1747314 GCA_030068335.1 Chrysichthys cranchii | reverse complement strand
GATTAGTCGACCAATAAAATTGACGTCGACTAATTTTCATGGTCGATTACGTCGACTAATCGCGGCAGCACTAATAATAACAATAAATATAATGGCAGAAGTGAGGGGGGAAAAACAAAAAAAAAAATATCCATGCATAATTGTTGTTGGTTTTATTTTTTTCTATTGTTCTATTTTTTTATTTTTTTATTTTTTTGACTCTTCAGCATGGGGCGGTTTTCGTTTCAAGAACGTGTAGCACTAATCCCCCAACGTGTAAAAGTGTGTGAATGTTAGGGTCTTTTTTTTTTTTTTTTTTAAACCTTGAGATAGTTCCCATGGTAACAGTCCTGTGCGGTGGTGAATAGCTGACAGTGACAAGCGTGGAAAAGATTAGAGCCACTCGAATACCGCGGGGGATGTCCCCCCCGCACGTCTGTTTAGGATCCAGGATTGAAAAATGTTGTTTTGAGCCGTTTGGTGTATTTCCCTTTTCACTTCTGCTCGGATAATCGGAAGGCGTCTTTTGTTTTTCAGACTAATTACGAGAACAGGATATACAGCCTGAAAGTGGAGTGCGGCCCCAAGTATCCCGAAGCACCGCCGACTGTTAGATTTGTAACAAAAATTAGCATGAATGGAATAAATAACTCCAACGGGATGGTAAGTAGTCACTGGGTTGGCACACTGACACGTGAGTTTGGAATGTTGCGAATGTTCGGGGCGGCCCGTTTGAGCTCACAGCCTACGCCTCGTGGAAGCCACGCCCACTCTTATCCGTTTCAGTCAAGTGCAAAAGTGTCAGCGTTACGACGATACCTTTGAAAGTCTGTTTATAAAATCGGATCCTTTCATGGTAATCACAGTGCAGTCAGGTCCATGGTGCTCATACACCGGATGGCCAAAAGTGTGTGGATGCCCGGTTATCGCACCTCGTTCCAACACTATTGGCACGAATGTAGCGTTCCTGTCATCACAGCCTATGCTCGTTTGGGAAGATTGGCAAATAGTGATTATTTAGTCAAAAGAGTGTCAGCGATGTCGAGCACTGACGTTGAACGAGAAGACTCGTAATCAGCGTTCCAGTTCGTCCCAAAGGTCTTCGGCGGGATTTAAGACTGGGACTAAGGACCCGAGCCCAAACTCTCACTGTTATCGCTCGGATAATGCTTAACCGACTTGTGGCAGAATCGGCTCCACTGCTAAGTGTTTAATTTTCCGCACCTGTTAGCGATGGGCGTAGGTGCAATACAATACTCCGGAGGGGTGTTCACATACTTTTGGACATTCTACGCAAGGGTTCCACGGTATCCACCAGTGCTGTGTTCCAATATCCATACTTTCTGTACTTACAATGCTTAGTTTGAGTCCGTAGGGCGTTCCCATTATGATTGCGGTGAAAATAAGTGTACTGAAAGGACCCGGATGGTGCCCTCATAACGGCAAAGAAATCTTGGCGTGTGGAACAATGTACACTTTTTGCACTCAACGGCTGCCATCTTAGCTACGTAGCGGAAGAGGTGGTCCCAACTCGGCTCGAGAAATAAAAGAAAAATTGCTGCCTGAATGGATTTTCCACACAGCCTGCATTAGCGGAGTCATTTTGGCAAGCTAGAAATCTGTGAAGGGTTAAAAATCTGTTCACTGTTCAAAGTCGGGGATGATTTTTGGTGGGATGACGAGCCGCGGCGGCAGTCATGATTGTAATTTCTGGCAAGGGCACCATGGAGTAGGCGATTTGGAACAACACTTACCTACTGAAATCTGCGCACTTAGTAAGTGCAGACTGTGTACTACGTGTAAGTGTACCCATGAAAGTATGGATATTGGAACGCAGCCAAGGAGCTTGGGCTTAGGGAAAAGAAAGAGAAAAGTTACCGCTTGTTTGTTTAGTTAATTCAACTATAGGCATGTAACACCTTTTTCATGGAATAGAAAGAAAGGAAAAGGCCTTCTAAACATTTCTAGCATCTTCACACCATTCCGTATGGGGGGGGGTGTGTGTGTGTGTCTGTGTGTGTGTGTGTGTGTGTGTGTGTGTATAGATGTTAACATGAGTCTCTACGTGTTAGACAAGTACTATTTTAAAAACGTTCCCATTGTTCATCTTTAAGGTTATCAGAGCTACCTTGGAGATGATGCAAAGATGGTGTTTTTCTTGTAAAAAAAAAAAAAAAAAAAAAACCCAATTCTGTGCAGTGATTGCTAGGTTGTAATGTTATTTTTTGTGTTTTTCTTCTTCCAGGTGGACGCCCGTAGCATACCAATTCTAGCAAAATGGCAAAATTCATATAGCATTAAAGTCGTTCTTCAAGAGCTACGGCGTCTAATGATGTCCAAAGAGAATATGAAACTTCCTCAACCACCCGAAGGCCAGACGTACAGCAATTAATTATAAACGATTGTTTTCGACCATCTGTCTTAACAAAACGAAACAAAAAAAACACAACAAAAAAAACACCCACCTTACTCGATTAGTCTCATGTCATCAGAGATAGCGAAGGGAAAAAAACAAAACAAAACCCGACACGTACTTTTTTTTTTTTTTTTTTTTCCCCTCTCCACTCCACACACGAAGAGATATCAGTGCAAGGGCAGGATTGGATGTTTCTAAATAGTTTAGCTTCTCCTCCGAGAAAGAGACAAAAGGAGACAAGACGCGCGTCACCACGTGAAATTCTGTTTTCCCATCGAGTGCACAAAAGTTCTCCCCTCCAGTAACGTCGTGTCGAGATTTATAGTTGCAGGATTTTTTTTTTTCGCCCCCAACGTAGCGCCTCACACACACAAAAAAAAACCGCAGGCTAGAGGTTTTTACGTTCATATAATCTGGCAGGTAAAAAATAAATAAATAAAAATAATAACTTGCCTGTAAAGATGTCTATATGATATGATATACAGCATGATTAGTCTGGAGGAAAGAAAAAAAAACCATCAGCATAATAAATTATCTGAATGATAGAAGCCTTTGTGATGATTATACTAAAGTGTGCCTGTAGTCTAGTAGTAGTATCACAAACGGAAGGGAGTGGCCGGTTCTTTCTTTTTTTTTTTTTCTTCTTTTTTTTTTTAAAGAATAACTTGTATGACAGTAGCTGTTTGTTTCAGTGCACTTTTTTTTATTTATTTATTTTTTTTTATTTTAATCAAACCATTCATTTAACTCCTTTAGAAATTGTCAGGTACATTAACGCATTGGACATCATGAATAGTATCTCTCACACTCTCTCGCACTCTCTCCTTTTCTCCACTGTACGTGTACACTGAGCTCGTTGCAGATTACACCCGTTGAATTACTGTACGAAGCGATGCAATGAACTTTTTTGAGGATTTTCAGCACACCATCACCACGCCCTGGTTCTTCAAGCGGTTTTATTCAATTATTCATTCACCATCATCTCCTCCGAACCCACTCCTCCTTCTCACCACTTTAGCCCTGGCTAAACTTTCAACTGTAATCATTCGTCTGCTCGTGAGCCTAATTTTGAGTCATCTGGAAGCAGTACGCTGTAATAGCGAATAGCTAACGTAGTCGTTACTTGTTATTAAGCTAGGAAAGCTTAAAGGTGTTTTTTCTTTTTCTTTTTTTTCTCAGAAATCAGTTGCAAGGATACATACACAGCAAAGCCCTAACACCCGTCGCTTTAATGCATCTCAAACATTTTGGTCCGTTTTTAGCTCTCTTTTTCCTGCCCTTTTTTTTTTTTTTTTTTTTTTTTTTTTTTTTTTTTTAAAGATATATATTCTGTTTCTGTTGAATTTGTGACACAGGGGCTGTATTCAGGATAATAAATATTGTGGAACACAAACCGCCCTCTTGCTACTCTTCGTCATCTGTCTTTGAAATCACGTATGCTGTGGATGATGGGGGGGATCGTTGGGGTTTTTGGTGGGAAAGGATAAGCTGGAATTTCAATGCACAAAAAATTTTGGAGAGTTGATACCAAATGGTGCAGGAGGGGGGGATGCTCAGGTCTGTGAGCAGAAATGCCTTGTTGGGAAATGTCAAGAGGAGAACAGTCAGCCTGGGTTTGCAGCTACAGGACCTCAAATAACCACGTGACAACCATGATGAGCAGAAAAGCATCTCCGAGTACGGACTGGTTGAATCTTCAGGTGGATGAGCTGCACAAGCAGGAGACCACATATGAGGCTGCAGTGATCACCGACTCGATAAACAAACTGGATCGGTGAAGATTGAAACAGAATAGGACTGTTTCTATCTCTCCAGTAGAGAATATGTGCCAACTAGGCGTGTTTTAAATCACAGGAATGCCACTTTTATAACATGCTAAGTCATGAGAATTCCCACTTTGTTTCTTACAGCAAAAAAATGTTCAGGATATATTCTTAAATAATAGTAACCCCCCACTCTATGGGGCTTTGGCTGATATAGTGTTTGATCCATGCCGCCACACCTGTAGGTGGCAGTAATGACTCCTGGCTCAACTACCCAAATATGTATATCGATTAACGCTTTTATGTATAAAGAAAAATGCTTTTACATTTTTAAATTTAAATCAAGTTTAAGAGTGTTCTGTCCATCACCATATTTGAGTCACGTGATACTGAGATGGCAGTGATTCATTCAACATTTAGGATTTTTTTTTTAGGATAATTATTTTTCTAAAAATATTACTAACAAATATTTGCCTAATTGTGTGGAAAACTACACAGAAAGATAAAACAATAAAAATCAATAGGATAAAAAAAAACAACCCTAATATCCATGCAGCACAGCTGCTTGCTTGCTTTGTGAGCTGCCTGGTCACGTGACCTAGCCTCTGGCACGGCCTTTTCCCGCGAACATCTCGGAAGAAACCTTTCGTCGGGGGTGGGGTTATGAAAGTCCATACTTTGATTATACGCGCCATAAGATTATTTGAATAAAGTAACCGAAATAAAGAACGCTCAAAAATATATATGAGCCCCCCCGTTACATAGTTAAGTGTATATTAAGAGGAAGAAACCAACCGCACACACAATCACGGTGGATGTTTCCCCTGTTGCTGAAGTTCCGCTGCCTAGACTTCTGATTGGTCCGTGTTTCCGCGCGAAAACTACGTCAGGCGCTGGATTTCGCGCCACACGGTGTGTATTTGGGAAGAAGCCTGCAAAGCGGTAGGTCGGCATTTTAGTCTTTTTTTTTTTTTTTTAATTTTTTTAAATAAACGTGATAAGTAAAAAAAATACACGAGCCTGGAGAGTTATTTGTGTGAAATGTGTAGTTTGGGAACATTTTGAGGAGCTTTTCGTGTAGGTGTATGTTATGAAAATACATCAGGACACTTTAGTTTAATCAGACTGAATGAAAAATACATAAGATGGCGTCGACGCTTAACACGTTAGTGAAGGACTTTAAGAGTGAAAAGGTGTTTAAACGGTTATTCTATGCTCCTTGGTATTGTGTCCAAACGTCGATATTTGATCTAAACCGCTTTATTGATCGAGTTTTTATTTATTTGTTATGGGGTAACTTTCCTGTCACGCGCGTTTTATGCAGTAGTCAAGATGGCCGCTTTCCTCACTTCAGGGTTTTAAAAACTGCACGAGACGTTAAATAATGAATACCTTTGCCTCCCTGTTGTGCTGTGGAAGGAAAAGATTCAACCACAGCTAACGTTAGCACCCTGAAGTCGATTAATTTCCAGTAACTGCTTGCTTTGGAGTGTTTTTTCTTCCTTTTCCTACCTCAGCAAATTGCAAAAAAGTTCAAAGATGTCCTTTTTATCCGTAGTTACCCCTCAGGAACACATTAACCGAGGGTTAAAACCAGTATGTTGAAGGATACTGATAAAAAGACAACATTTTTAATAATTTAATAATTTCCATTTGTTGGTTGTTTTCTATTAAAGACTGTTGATTGTCTGTTTCCTAACGAATACGAGGAGGACCTTGGAGGTGTGCAGCTCCAGGAAAATAATCAGTAACCATGGGGGAAAATTTGTGCTTGGACACTGGAGACTCCTTCCATGAATTTTAACTGAACGAGTGTCTCCTTGCAGACAGCTTCCCCCTGTTATAGATCTGAATAATTGTTTCTTAACAGTGTTTAAGGATCAGCGATGTACGTTAGAGCAATTGTACAGTATTACTATATAATCCTCTCGCATGCTGTTGTCAACCAAAACAAAAAAAAAAAGTGCTAAAACACCAATCTGACTGACTGACCAATCGGATTAAAGCACCTAATCTTTGTTTTCTAGTGAGTGGTCAAGATGTCTTCACCGTCATCCAGTGCACGTAAGCGCGGCAGGAGCAGCAACCCGTCGACGCGTAAGTTACTGGGTTACACCTGTGTACGACGTCGAGCTGAGTTAGTACAGTTGAAATGTTTCACAGTGTCGCAGCGTTTGCTCCTAGAGTTATGCAGGTGCAGGAAGATGAAGTGTCGATTTATTGAAGTTGCAGTTAATTTGGAAATGAAAACATTTTGTCACATCAATGGCACTTCATACAGTTTTATTACAATTGTAATTATATTAATAGTAAAAAGGTCCTATAAACTTGGGTAGTTTCTCTCGTATTTAGATAGTAATGGGTTCTTGGAGCGTGTCACTTGTAGTGACTTCCTGCATGTGTATGTGTGTGTTTAAATAGCTGCTAGCGATGGCCCTCAGACACCGCAGGTGCGTGGATCCCAGGGGTCTTCCACAGGAGAGTTACAGCCAATGCCCACCTCCCCTGGCACGGACATGCAGAGCCCTGTCGCCCAGGACACCTCCCTCTTCTCCAGCCCCATGCCCCGCCCCTCCGGTAACTCCATGTCCTCGTTTGCATGTTTCCGTGATTGCACTTTGAATTGCGGACGGATAAACCGGCCAAGCATTTTAATTTAGTTACATATGTTTTTTCGCCTTGGATACGACAGTCCCGCAGAGTGAACCGGACATGAGCTCGCCGCTGATCTACGACACACCCAGTCGCGGGACTCCGGCTCGCCAGAGACCTGACCTGGGGTCGGTCAGGAAGGCACCACAGGTGGACCTGAACTCCGAGCCGGTGAGTGGGAGCAAGATTTCGTGGAGTTAAGCTCTTGGGTGGTTTATTCTATACTTGTGGTGTGATCGTAATTCCATTTTTGTAAGAATGTGCTTTTTTGTGTATTATTATTCTTCCCCAGCCATCAGGAGACGCGACAGTCGCCAGCGAGCAGAACACCGGCCAGAGACTCGTCATCTGGGGCACTGATGTCAACGTGGGAATGTGCAAGGAGAAGTTCCAGGTGGGGAAATGATCATTAGGTGTCTTGTAGGATGATGTGTGTTAGAGCAGGGGTCCTATATGTAGTCTGAGCGAAGCCGGCGAAAGAGTGAAAGAGACGATTTTCATTAGAGCGGAAATAACAGCTGTTCATCAGACATTGGTTAGTCACACAGTCTTAAGTGGCTGGTCTATGCATAGTTTCTCCTACTATTAGGAAACATTGCAGGTGGTTGCAATTTCAAACAATATAAAATTGGTTGGTTTTCTGTGGGAACAGGTTTGAGTGGGTGGTTTTTTTTCGTCTGTTTTTTTTTTTTTTTAACGTGCACACTTCTTTCAATGCCCTGAATCACTGTTCCAAATAAACCATTATAAAGGTTTTTTTAAATATTCAGTGATAGTTGATGGATGATGGTCACCATCCAAGCACCTTTTTTCTTTTTTAAAATTTTCTACTATAGAGAGGACACGTGCCATCGGTTTCATAAAAAAAAAAAGTGGATTTAAGATGATCTGTGACGTCGTTAAACTCTGATTGTTTCTCTTCTCGCAGCGTTTCCTGCAGCGATTTATCGACCCTATGTCACGGGAGGACGAGAACGCGAGTCTGGATCTGAACGAGCCTCTGTACATGCAGAAACTGGACGAGGTGGGGTTTGGGTGTAGGATCTCCAAGTTTCTAAAATTTTACACGAATACCGTTTCAAATATGCAGAATTTACCGACGTGTGTGTGTGTTCACAGATCAGTGTTATTGGGGAGCCTGTGTTGAACGTAAACTGTGGCCATATTCAGGCTTTTGATGCTGACCTGTACCGTCAGCTCATCTCGTATCCTCAGGTAAGGGTAACGTGACTACACTCTAACGACCCCCCGATGTGTCAGACGTCTCGGTCAGTGTTTTTGCATTCATCTGCTGACCGCAGGAAGTCATTCCGACGTTCGACATGGCGGTCAACGAGCTGTTCTTCGATCGCTTCCCTGATTCAGTCCTAGAGCACCAAATCCAAGTGCGTCCCTACAACGCCCTGAAAACCCGCAACATGCGCAGCCTGAACCCTGAGGGTGAGTCCGACTCCAGGCTCACTGGGTGAGATTTGCTGTGCTGGTTTTTCTCGGTAACGTGCCGAATCTCTCTCTCTCTCTCTCTCTCTCAGACATCGATCAGCTCATCACCATCAGCGGAATGGTGATCCGCACGTCACAGCTCATCCCGGAGATGCAGGAAGCGTTTTTCCGCTGCCAGGTTTGCGCTTTCAACACGAGTGTCGAGGTGGACCGGGGCCGCATCGCTGAGCCTGCGGTGTGCCGGAACTGCAACATCACGCACAGCTTGGCGTTGGTGCACAACCGCTCCGTGTTCTCCGACAAACAGATGGTGAGACCTTGTTAAAAAAGAAACGCTTAGAAGAACCGTTTTTAACCGGGAACGGGTTAATTAGATGACGTAACGACTTTGTTCCTGCTAGCCTTTGTCAGTGACTTCAGTGTAAAACAAAGCGTGTTTTGTTTTCCTTTAATGACTAGATCAAGCTGCAGGAGTCTCCGGAGGACATGCCCGCCGGTCAGACCCCCCACACCACCGTGGTGTACGCCCACAATGACCTGGTGGACAAAGTACAGCCAGGAGATCGCATCAACATCACCGGTGTGTTCTGGATCTAAGCTCCTCCTCCCGGTGCAGTTCTGTCTCAATTTACTTAATGAGGTGCTTATTTCGTTCTCCCGCCGAAACAGGGATCTACCGAGCCGCCCCCATGCGCGTGAACCCCAGACAGAGCCAGGTGAAGGCCGTGTACAAGACCCACATCGACGCCATCCACTTCCGCAAGACGGACGAGCGGCGTCTGCACAGGCTGGACGAGGAGAACGAGCAGAAGCTCTTCACCGAGGAGCGCGTCGCCATGCTGAAGGAGCTCGCCAACAAGCCGGACGTCTACGAACGCCTCTCCTCAGCCCTCGCACCCAGCATCTACGAGCATGAGGACATCAAGAAGGTGGGGCTTTTGTTTCCACTGGAGTGTGATTCTGACACACGGGTGAGGAGTGAAACTCCTGAGGTTACATGTTGACTGATGCCTTTTTTTTTTTTTTTTTTTTTCCTTTCTCAATTGCACGTCATTCAAAAATGATCCCAAATTCCTTCATCTATACAATCAAATAATACATCAGAGCAAACGAATGATTAGTTGATTGATTGATTCATTATAAATATACATCAGCTTTGTTTTGCCTTTTTAGGCATGGTTAAACGTTTACTGGATTTCTGCTTATTTATAAGCTTGCATTTTTTTTTTTTCCTTTTTAGATCATTTGGTGGAAAGTTTTGTCCAGTGTTCGTTCATGTAATGAAATAAATAAATAACACACATCCACTATGTAAATAAAACTTTTTTGGTTTGTTTTTAACTCCCTTAAATTTATGAACTTGACTTTCTAATCTCTTTTCTCCTCCATATGTGGTTTGCAGGGAATCCTGCTGCAGCTCTTCGGGGGTACGCGTAAAGACTTCAGCCAGACGGGACGCGGTAATTTCCGTGCTGAGGTCAACATCCTGCTGTGTGGTGACCCGGGTACGAGCAAATCTCAGCTGCTGCAGTACGTCTACAACTTGGTGCCTCGCGGTCAGTACACGTCGGGTAAAGGCTCGAGCGCCGTGGGTCTCACGGCCTATGTGATGAAGGACCCGGAGACGCGGCAGTTGGTGCTGCAGACCGGCGCGCTGGTTCTCAGCGACAACGGAGTGTGCTGCATCGACGAGTTTGACAAGATGAGCGACAGCACGCGCTCAGTGCTGCACGAGGTCATGGAGCAGCAGACGCTCTCCATCGCCAAGGCAAGGCGCTAAGAAGTCTCTTCCTGTTAGTAAAGACGCGATAATGAAATCTCGCTCAAGTAAACGCAGCATGATGCAAATCTGAAAAGAAGGAAGGTTGAGAAATTTCTATTTGAATTGTGCTCGCTTCCTGTAGGATATGATGAACATTGGGCACGTGTGGAATTTTCTGAATTATGCGTCAAAGTTGACGCATCCAATCATGATCCAGAATTCAGCAGGGTTGTGGTGTCATGCGGTGAAAATGAAAGTGGTTCGTTTCTTTCCGCCGTTTCTATTAGGCAGGGATCATTTGTCAGCTCAATGCACGGACCTCGATCCTGGCAGCAGCCAATCCCGTGGAGTCTCAGTGGAACCCTAAGAAAACGACGATTGAGAACATCCAGCTCCCTCACACACTCCTGTCCAGGTAAACCCACACTCTGTCTTTCTTTCCATCCAGTCACCGTGTTTTCACATTGTTTCATCTCTCTCTCTTTCTCTCTTGCTCTCTTTCAGGTTTGATCTAATCTTCCTGATGCTGGACCCTCAGGACGAGGTGTACGACAGACGCCTGGCGCATCACCTC
This sequence comes from Chrysichthys cranchii, assembly GCA_030068335.1. NCBI lineage: Eukaryota > Metazoa > Chordata > Actinopteri > Siluriformes > Claroteidae > Chrysichthys > Chrysichthys cranchii. The sequence goes on along the minus strand of JAQMCW010000032.1, from coordinate 1,736,725 downwards.
GTCTCTCTGTACTACCAGAGCGAGGAGCAGGTCGAGGAGGAGTACCTGGACATGGCTGTGCTGAAGGACTACATCGCTTACGCTCGCACATACATCAACCCCCGACTGAACGAAGAGGCCAGCCAGGCACTCATCGAGGTGTGGGGAAGAAAAAACACCCGACAGACATGATCCGTGATTAGAGTCATGGGCGTGCAGTAACGAGAATCATAAAAAGAGACAAGGTTTTGTTATCGTTGTGGTAAATGGTGTTGGAGACTGATTCGTCTCATGTAGGTCATGTAACCTTGGATTACGTTTTCAACTGAAAAGAAAACAAAACAGGATGAAGAATTAGAGAGAATAAACACAAGAAAGAAATGAAAGGATGGGATGGGAAGATGGAAGAAAGGTGAAAAGACAAAGGAAGGATTAAAGAGAAATTGAGGATGGGGAAAGGTAAATAAAAATCCTAAACAAAAAAGAAAAGTGGAAAAAATGAATTGAAGGGAGACAAATGGTGAAAGAATTACATGAGCAATATGGAAGAAAGAAGGAAAGCAATTAAGGAAAAGGTGGGAAAAAATTGACTTGACAGAGAAAAGGGGTAAAGGATGAAAGCTGGGAGAAAGAAGGAGAAATTGGGGGGGGGGATGAAATTGAGAAAAATGAAGGGATTAAGGAAGAGAAAGGGGCAAAAAGGAATCTGAAGAAAATTGAAAGAAATGGAGAAAGATGGGAAGAAATACAAAGAATGGTGGGGTAGGTAGGGGAAAAAGAGGGAATGGGGGGGGGGGGGGGGGGGGGGC
>JAQMCW010000032.1:1688819-1707022 GCA_030068335.1 Chrysichthys cranchii | reverse complement strand
AAGGAGATATGCACAATATAGTTGGGAGAAAATGTGATGTCCTTATATGAGGACAGTGGGGTCTTAGGAGGTTAAAGCACGTGAGTGAACACTATCCACGCTGGTTGCTCCAGTTTTATCAGAAAAACCCGCCTTGTTTTGGGGTTTTTTGTTTTATTGCTATAAATCCATACTGCTGGCGAAGTGATTTTTAGGCCTAGCAGTCCTCCTAGGCTGAGGATTCCCTCTTACATATTACGCCACGGAATCCTCATGTATAAATCCTAAAAAAAAAAAAAAAAAAGATTACGACGGAATTTTCAAGGCCATCCTCGTGAACAAACTCGCACTGTTGCTATAGTGACGAACAGACACGATGCAGTAATAAACCTGCTCTCAAAATGCTGCATACCAAACCAGGAATCTGAAAATGCACACAAAATGTGACTTGAGACCCGACCCGACACAACACGACCTGACGGGTCCCTGCTACATGTGTTAATATAAACTATGCTGCATTTCAGGAAGGAGTCTCCAGTGTTAGTGGGGGGGAAGCAGGTTCAGTCGAGTGTACTTGTTCTGCTATTGTGTGTTTGTGGTGTTCGTAGGTTCAGACGAGCTTCCCACTATCGATTCGGAGAGCGAGCACGAGGACAGCTCCGCTTCAAAGGAGCACATTTCTCCGGTGAGTAAAATGTATCTAGATGCCACACCGTCTGTGGGGAAAAAAGGGAATCATCAGGAAACCCTGAAGAGCAAAGATCAACATTTAAACGTGGGTTTTTTTTTTTTTGTTTTTGTTTTTTTATTTTATTTTTTTTATTTATTTTATAAAGTTTGACCTTTTTTTTTTTTTTTTTTACTTGCAGTTGTTATCAAGCCTTTGTATCGATTACGCGATGCATATTGTTTATCATGGAATGTCCTCTAGGATTGTGATATGATGTTTTGGTGATATCACTCACTTTCTGTGAAGGAAAGAGAGAGAGAGAAAGCTCTTTGGTCACATCTGGATTATTACAAGGTGAGATTCTTTTCGTGTTAGGAGGTCAGGGTCAGCACGTGGGGTCAGCAGTGAGCCCCTGCCCCGTGACCATGAGAGAGAGGAGCAGAAAGCTGCGTGCGGAGGAACTTTTAGTGTTGGGAAGTTTCATTGGAACAAAGCCAGTGGAAAATATTACAATCTGATATCTACTGTGATCACACACACAAAGAAAACAAAACAGGGACATGTGATGTTGCCGAAGTGTTTATTTGAATCTCTGCTGGTTTCTTCTTTGGTGGAAGATTACAGCATTCCTGCTAACATGAGCTGTCCGACCACAAACAGGCTCGGGGTTAGGAGCTGGAGCTGGGTCCAATCCCCCCACTAGGGGGCGATGTGGTGTCTTTTAAATCTATCTTTCTTTCTTTCTTTCTTTCTTTCTCTCTGTCTGTCTGTCTGTCTGTCTGACATTGTCTGTCCTGTGCTCCAGGCAGGAATAAACACTCTGAAATGGGACAGCACTGTTTTCACAACTTGCTATTTTCTGACGCGTGATTATTTACGTTACTTGAGAATGTCTTAAAAGATGCAGGTGCTCCCCGAGTTACCATGGCCCGCCTTATGATTTTTCGAAGTTATGATGACGATGGAGATGTGCTAAAAATTGTAGAATATTTACAAAATCTTTAAGATTCGTTGGCAGGCCAGCATAACAGCGTATGACGTACGCGAACGTTCGGATGATGCCCGGATCACTCACCTCGCGCAATGCCTTGCTCTCTCCCGCAACTCATGGAGTTACCTTATGTAACGGTGTACTGTACAGTGCATTACCACAGGGTTTTTTGTGTGCTTCAAGAGCTAATTTTAATTCAAAAGCATGTCATCTACAGGAAAATACTCCTGGGTAGGCTAGGCTAAGATATCTAAGCTAGGCTAAGTGGTTCAACACAGTGGTTCAACATACTATATTTTCGACTTGTGATGGGTGTGGCGGAACGCATCTCCATCGTAACTTGAGGACTACCTGTATTTTAAAAAGATTTTTATACACAAATTTTTCTAATCGTATTTTAATATTTAACTGTGAATTTAAACCCAGTATTCAATGAGCATTTAGTAAAATTAAACAGACTAATATTCATTGTGTTAGAATTTCTTCTCCTTATTATTATTTTTTTCTTTATATTCCATTAGTGCTTTGTAATATTTCTTTTGAAATAAGTAAATAAAATTAAATGAAAAGAATTCACATTTTTCTAGCATTTCATTTGTAAGAATGTTATTTTAATAATTCCTTTTTTCTTTTTAGCTTTCCGTCTTAGAATATCAGACAGTGAAGAGTCCGTCTGAATAATCTTCATTCCTTCACTTCATCTCCCATAAGGGTTTTTTCCCCTGCTCCAGGCCTTGGGAATACGCCCTAAATGCACTTATTCGTTCACACACAGACGCCCATCCGTTTGCTGGCATGTTGGGAGGCAGGAGGAAACCAGAGGAACCCCGAGGAACACGTGAAACTCCAGAGAGACGGTAACCTGAGCTCAGGACCGTTAATACATCGGGTCAGGATGCCCTGTTTCAGCTGGAGGTAACGGGTGTGGCGATTTGAATATCCAGATATCTGAACCGTAGTGTTCACTTTACTTAATCTGATATTCAAATAAGCGTAGCAGAGACAAATCAGCTGATGTTTCGTTTCGCGGTGAGTTCAAGGCAATGCTCCAGACTCAGCGTCTACTTTATTAGAAGAAACACATGCAGATATCCGATCGTCTGGTCACATCAGGTCAAGAGATACAGCTCAAGGGCTTCAGAAAAAGGGGGAAGAACATTTCTCCTGAAGTCCTCTTTTGGTCCACGTTCTCCTTTTTCAGCTTCTTTAATTTGTAGTTTTATATCGTATCCCGCTGTAGTGATCTTACACTGTATCTGTTGGAGCTCCGGTTCTGATCTTGAAGCTTCCTCTGGTTCATTCTGCACTTCTGTCGAGAACCAAAATACGAGGTGATGTTTGTGTTTTCCATTGACTTTCGCCCTGCTGTTTGGATTTCACGTCCATACATAATCATTCACTATCATTCACATTCATAATCAACCCATAACAGACTGGAGTATTTTTAAAAGTAGCATCACTTTTCTACATTAGCTCTGTTTTTTTTTAATAACTGCGTTGGCGCAGTTCTGGTTGGTCTTGTTCGTCACCGTTATTCCACCCTCAGCACCTGACGTAAGCGCTTCTTGGTTCTCAAACTGCAAAGTGTCAGTGCTGCTCGCGAACTGCTTTTCCTGTCCGAGAGCCAGTCCCTTCCAGTTGAAACATGAAAAACTGGTTTCTATTTAGGCACCGGCTCCAAATCAGGTCCTCGGACTGCCTTGGTGGAAAAGAGGGAACCTCTGATCTCACTGACATGTTTTTGGGTGCCAGACTGGCTGGTTTGGGTGTTCCAGAAAATCAAATAATTACTCTTTACAACTGCATTGAGAAGAAAAGCATCTCAACACGTCCGACATTGAGGCAGATGTGTTAAAACAGCAAAAGACCACGCGGTTTTCAGCCAGGAAGAGGAATCTGATGCGACACCGGGCACAGACTCACCCAAGCTGGACTGTTAAAGATGAGAAAGCTTTCCCCCGGACATGTCTTTTCACCTTCATTCTGAAGTAACTTCATACCTGAAGCTCTGAGCACATAAAACGTGATCGTTAGAATACGAGTCAAGCAGGGACACAGTACACGTAAAATTTCACGTAAGGAGATGTTTACCTTGCATTCTTGGAAGGAGTCTCCAATGTCAGGAAGTTTTCAGGACAAAGAGAGGTTTTTTTTGTTTTGTTTTTTTTTTTAAACACTTTGTGGCTTCTCTGTGACATGTCAAACTGTGTCACATGGCAGTGTAACGCGCATCGGGGAAAGTGCCGTCTACCCTCTTCTGCATACACAAGCTCAAAGTGCTCACGATTGGCTGGGGCTGTGGTGATTGACAAGACAGAAAGAGAGCGTATGCCCCGCCCACCCTCAGAGCACAGCCAGTTTTTCAGTTTTGAGGAGTCCTGGCAGCCAACGGCTCTTGCATTTTCATGACTCGAACTTGCGCATTCTAGATGCTAAAAATTTCTCAATGTTTTTTTTTCTGCTGCTCCATTCGGGAGCCTGGAGCTTCGGATCATTGTGCGGTTATCGAAGTGTTTCTTCACAGACCTCTTGTGCGTCAACCTACGCTCGGGTCTTTGCGGTAAAATTCTCCCTGATCGGCTTTTATTCAGATGAACTGTCCACTCAGTTCCCCGATTAGACGACTCCCTGAGGCAGAGCTACTCAATTTGTAGTCAGTGTCAGCATTAATGATTCGTCATGACTTTTGTTTGTTTGCCTGCATGCCTCTTTTTTTATTTATTTATTTATTTTTGGACACTTTCTTGGTGGCACTTTATATAACCCAAGCACTTTCTGGTCAGACCGTTGACCTTCGTTCCCCATGCAGCTCGTTGATCCGCCCTCTTCCTGCACGTTCCTCAGGAACGAAAGAACGGTTACCTCACGATGAGTTAAGAAGAAAATAAATAATTCCAGCGGAGAGAGGTTTGACACGGTATAAAATCTGTACACGGCTCCATTCAGCTTCACTCACTGCAGGCCGGGCGCATTTTTGACTTGAAGCCAGGAACATGGTGTTCTGGAGCCGGGGGTGGGGCGGGTGATGTGGGGGGGATCAACTGAGCGGGACAAGAGAAGGACTAGAAGAAACAGACTCAGGAGGCGGACTGTGTGCTCGGTCTGTGGTGGTGGGGGTGTTAAGAGAGAGTGAGCATGTGCAGTGTGATGTTTGTTGGCGCGCTGCCCTGTGGGCTGGAGTCGACTCGAATAAAAAAGAGCACGTGGGCTGACGGGGTCGGCTGGAATGCTGATCATGCCTCCACATGACACGGAGGCAGGTAGCGCACTGGATTTTTCCACAACAAACCAGTTCCTTTACAGATGTGTTGTCTTTGGGCATGACACACACACACGCACATTATTTAATCAAATGCGTACACTTATCAAAGACATGCACTTGGATGTTTCCCGCGTCTCTCCTTATTTGCGACCTGAGTCATAAATCCTTTAATATTAAAGTCCTAATTGTCAAGGTACTTTACTACCTGTAAAAAAGCGTCTCTAAATAATAATAATAATAATAATAATAATAGTGACTGACAATAACGATTTTAGTCACTATTATAGTATTATATTCCTTACCACTGCATATAACAAAAAAAACAACCCATAGCAATAACTTATATTATCTAATTCATTATTTATTTAATTCAATGTGATTAATTCATTATTTATTGTCATTGTAGCTGTAGTAATTATTATTGCGTCCCTCAAAATATTTTTCCCATTAGTCTTATATTATATATTCAGAACATTACTTGCTTACGTTTGATCCATTTTGTTTGGATAAATTATCCCTGCTTATTATAAAGCATCCGTTATGATCATACACTTATTATTTAAAGGTATTATAATACTGCAACATTGTCTTCTGGGCCATGTATTTGACTTGCTGGATTGATCCTCTTCCTCGCTGTAAAGAAATATCAGTGTATCATTTTCTCTCGATGGCTCTGCTTGGCCAAAAGAGTTTCAAAATGAACTTTTCTTCTTTCTTTCTTTCTTTTTTTTTTTTTAATTTTTTATTATTTTTTAAATTAAAGTCTAGTCATTAGAACATGGGAAGCAAGCATGGAAGTCCAGTTTTGGTGGATTTAAATTTCCCAGTTCTAACCAATCGGAGCGGAGCATTCAGCCACGTCTCTTCTCGTGGCATTCATTAAAAATAAACGAATGAATGAATAAATAAATAAAAGACTGATCGTCAGGAACCTTTCAGGTTCACATTTCATAAAAAAAAAACTTCTAAGGAGTCACAGATCAGCAGATGAGTTCATCAGTTGCCATTGTGGACCGACCTCCAGGATGCTGGCTGATGTTTTGCGTTGACGTGTTGCACTCCTGCACATTGTTAAACATTGTGTTCACTTACTGGCTTTTGCGTCCACTTGGTGTTAGTATGCTGTTATATGCTGTCTCTTTAATCCCAGGAGGCGCCTGAGATCTCGGACTGCTCTTCGGATAGCGATGGAAAACCCGACGCCAGCCTGCCGGACTCTCCTGCTCCGGAGCTGGCAGAGCGACGACACCAGAGGTCCGTCAGCGAGTGGCTTCGATCCGCCCAAGCGCTGCTCCAGACGCCTCCCAAGCAAACAAATAAGCCCTCGAAGACACCCGAGGACTCTGGGAAGAAGAGGCGCAGGTTTGAAAGGTGTGGACGCCCAAGCATGATGTGTCTCTGAGGGTCACCTCGCAACAGTTTGAAGTGCAAAATTAAATTTTTGGTGGTTGGGTGTAAAATGCAAAATAAGTGACCACTAGGCTGAAGGGTAAAACCTGAAATCGCTCGTGCTGTAGTATAGGTGCTTTGCGAAATTTTTCACGCCATCAGGGTTTGGTTGTATAACAACTGGGAGAAAATAAAAAAAAAATCCTTTGTTCTCTTTTGAAGTTAATGAAAATGAAAAGCAATTGCAATTTCCTAATTTGTAGTTTGCATAACTTCACTTTTATGAAAAAGTGTCAAAAGGATATATATATATATATATATATATATATATATATATACACACATACATACATACATACATATATATATATACACACATACATACATACATACATATATATATATATGATTTGTTTGTTTATTTATTAGTTTTGAAAGTCTGCACATGTTAAGAGAATATTCTTTGTGCCAGTGAGACCAGAATTGACCTTTTTTTAAAAAATAATTTTGGCCTTGGATCAAATGTTTGACAGAAACCAAGCAAGCAATTACTTAGTACAGTGAAGCACTGTGACGGTAGCACCATGCCATCCGAGAGTTATCCTCTTTCTTTTAAACTTTGAGCATGTTCAAGGGGGTGAATATTTATGCATGGCACTTTATTTAAGCCTTGCATATGATGTCAGCGTAGCATCGCTTACCTTTTCCCCATTTCCAAGTGCCCTTCTTTTATTCTACTATAGAAATTTCCCATAGAAAAATTTCTGGATTGCAACCGCGTTGCTTTCTTACACCAGCTTGGGGCAGATATGGGAGAAAAAGAATACCAACAACAACAAAAAATCCCCCCCACACACACCTCTTAGGATTCCTTTCCCTTGCTCACATATTGACGTATGTCTTTTATAGTCTTTATGAGTTACAGCTGTTGAAGACAGCCAGGGTCAGACCGACCTTGTTTATTCAGACGCGATGTTCGGTCGGGGGAGAGGGGGGAAAAAAACCCTCTTCACCCTTGTGGGTTTTTCACATTATGCAGATGATCTGAAAAATCTTGCTCGTGGCTGGCGTACGGTCGCTGAGGCCCCTGTGTTTGGTATGAGCCAAGGAATGAAACGTTCCAAATGAAACTCGAGGTGTTTCTGAGGGTTTTATTTTCACTGTTTGATTTATTTCGTTAGCCCCTTCTGTTCAAAGCGGCTTTCTGAAACAATCCCATCCTCCTCCGGGTGACTGGGTTCATCGGTGCAGTATACAGGGGCATAAGTTAAGAGTGAAGATGAACAGGATTTATGATTGCAGCAGCAGTCCTTAGGTGTAGGGTTTTTTTTTTTTGTTGTTTGTTTGTTTTTTTGTTTTGTAACAAATTTCCTACATTTCAGATGCAGACGCTAAACCTAAGCTTTAAATCTTCTTTTTTTTTTTTTTTTCTTTTTTTTTTTTTTGCGTCTTTCTAGTCGGGGTCTTGCTGAGAGACTAAACAGGCTTCAGTGCCGACAGAGGTCCGCCATAAGCTTCTGGAGGCACCAGCCTGTGTCCGGCATGACCACAGGAACAGGTACGGTGAAAACACATACCCTTAGTGAGCATGTTTGTGTTTCAAGTTTCAAAAAGCCATCAGATTCACCACAGAGGGTGAATTCTGGGAAAATCTGTTATACGACCCTGATTGAGTTTTTTCAGCAGAAATATGCATATGTTGACATCTCTACTCATAAAGACGTTTAGCAAAAATAATACTTTCTCCTTTAAGCCAAAGTCTTTATTTCTTTTTTTAAACAGTGCCTATGTTTACAATCAGTTGGTCAAATGTTTTTTGCAGCACAAGGTGTTGGTAACGTTCAGAAGCCTTGAATTGCCAATAAATAGATACGAATAGATCACATAAACAGTTTTCAATTTCAGAGAAATTGTTCCCTCATGTAAAAGCCCCATGCACACAGAGTCTGAATTTTGAGACATACTATTTGCATAAAATCACGCAAGTCGTTTAAATACATGTGCACTCGTGAGGCTTTGCACCCCAAGCTTAAAATGGAATTTGAATCCACCTTGTTTGTCCGGAAAACGAACACCTGACCAATCAAACGAGTGAGTAAGTCATTAAGGCGAGGAGCCTGGACACCCACGAGAGCCTCGAAATCCACCACCTCCATCCTAAAATATTGTCTGTTACGGTACAGCTTCGTTTCTTGAACGCAATTATGAAACTTGTCATACCGACAACAGGTGTGTACCCAGAACCTTCTCTTTTTTCAGAGCAGGTCTATAATTATTATTGAGAGCATGCCTATAATTATTATTATGACTGCGTCACAACTAGAAGATTCCGTCGTTCACTCAGGACACCACCGACAGTTGTAGCACGAAAATGAATAAACTAGGACTGGAACTCCTGGGCGGGGTCTTTAAGCACCACCACTTAGTTGCTTTTTATGGCTCCTCCCACTTTGTTTGATGGACAGCTCAGAACTTACAGGCGTTCTGCAAATCCTGAAGCGCTCCAAGTTTCAGGCGACTCTCAGAAGCTCGTCTGGTTATGCGGAAACCCGGGTGCTAGCCGCCATATACCGCTGTCTTAACCGCCCTTAACCCACGGTGCTTACAGGAAATTACAAACCTGAAAGCATGTACCCCTCCTCTTTCATTTTTGTTTTCCATGGTATAACGATTTTTCTGTCTTCTCACACACCAACCTGGCCTTTTGAGTCTGCGTCTCTGTGTCTGCGTGCGTGTGTGTGAGTGTGAGGAGTGGGCGTAAAAGAAAATGGGTGGAAAATGAAGCGCGATGGTAGATAAGAGGTCCGGTAGAGTTCAAAGGTAAACAGGTAGCTGTAGTTATGCGTAGGAGGATGATTCCACCACCCCAGAACCCCCCCCAAACACTCACATACACACACACACGTACACACTTCATTGCAGGCTTAAAGACACTTTAAAACCTTAACTGGAAAAATAAATGTACAGTTGTATAAAGTATAAACATCCTGACAATTTTTTATGGCGTTCACACAACAGGATTATTTTTAAAAATATTGATTCGAGGATCAGGTGCGTAGTGCGGGTCATGCTGTAAGGGGAAACTAATCAGCGCCTGGGTGGTGTGACGCAGCAGGCCAGCTTTGTTAACTTACTAACATAATAAAGAAATGAGTGAAAGATAAGTCTCCGTCTTCGTTGCATGATAATAATGTTTATTCTAATAATAATGTTTGTGATTGTGGAATGTCAGAGGAGAAGCCGGGTGCCTTGGTGCTCCATGTCCAGAACGTGTGGGAGGTTTGTGGTATGCAGGCGGCGCTGTGCCAGAGACACCCCGAGAGAGAGACGTGCGTTGCTCTGTTCAGCAAGGAAACCGCCGTGCAGCTGGCCCCCAGCACAGGAGACACCATCCAGGTCCATCCCCCATGGTAAGGTTCTCCCTTCAGGCCGGCTCCACAGAGGAGGATTCTTCCTTACTAATATACATTGCGTAACACAAAGCCATCCAAAATCTAACCATGATTATCCAATTTGTAAAAAAAAAAAAAAAAAAAAAAAAGTAGTAGTTTAGGAATAATGAAAAAGATTTATGGAAGGAGTCTCCAGCGTTAGCACGTTGTAACAGTCAGAAGTAAAGCTGTAACTTGCCCTGGAAGTCGGATTTCGGAGCTGGGAATGACGTCACGCCCGACTTGCCTGTGTTCCGTTTGTACAAGTCAGAAAACCAATATGGACGCCTCCAGGAGAACCGCTATTGCGCTCGCTCTGCTCTTTTGTCCTTTAAAAATGTGTTTTACTGCAAATCTAGACAGTGGGTTAAGACAGTGGACTACTGATCGGAAGGTCGGGAGTTCAAATCCAAGCTGGCAAGCTACCACTGTTGGGTCCTTGAGCAAGGCCCTTAACCTCAACTGCTCAACTGTATAAATGACATAAAAAAAAAATGTAAGTCGCTCTGGATAAGAGCGTCTGCCAAATGACGGTAATGTAATGTAAATATAAGCTTCAAGTTTTAAACTGGAATTTCAACTTCCGTTTATTACTTTTCTTTAAACGGCACGGGGTGGCGGAAGCCAGGTTCGCTAGGCATTAATTGGCAGCAACACCTGAAAACAACACATTACGCTGTATTTAGCGCATCAAAACACCGTATCAGTATGAGCACCAATAAAAACTTGGACAGTGCTGTGTGTACGTCTGATTAAACAAGACCAAAACAGACAGAAGTTTCATAAACAGGATAAAACTACAGCTTTCGCTTCCTGTTCAGGCAGGGGGCCGCCGTTGTGGATTTTCAACACGGGGTCAGTGAGGAGCTCCCGACTTCAGGGGGCGTTCCAGTGGACATTTCTGACTCGTAACTTGGACATCCCAAGTTCTCCATTGCACAGTTTTAAAGGCTCATCATCAATTTACCTGCTTCCATCAACATATCTAAAAAAAAAACATACAAAAAAAGTTAAATCAAGCACAACATCACGATGCATATAAGTGTACGTTATATGTATTGTATCACAGTGCCGGTGTTCTATCGTTGTATCGCCCCAGCCCTGGCTGTACCAGCGTGTTTTGTGTTGCCGGAACATCGTCAGGAAAAGTACATTCGCGAATGAAGGTTTAAAAAGCAGATGAGGAAAACGTCAGTGTTGAAGTTTAAAAAGAAAAAAGAACAAACATTGTTTGTTGTTAACTACGATTCATGTAATGGGCTCGTTTCATACCTGCCCTGTGGCTTGAACACAGTCTGATAAGGTTTTTTTTTTTCTAAGAGAGGGTGAAAGGGAAAGGCCGAGCTCGGCTGCAGCTGCGGGGGAGTGGATACTCGGCCCAAACTGGATCGACTCCCTGTTTTCTCTCTCTCTCTCTTTCTCACACACACACACACACTCTGCTCCCACGTCATCATTCTGCTCTAGGGAATGGCCTTCGTTCCTCTTCCTGGCAGCTCTTTGCTCATTTCCAGCAAGCCAAAGGGAAAAACACAGCTGGATCGCTTTTCTCCTGTTTCCTTAGCTCGGTCGTCTTCTGCTCTCGCTTTCATTCTTTCTTGCTTTTTTTCTCTCTTTCTTCAGCTCTTGTGTCAGGGAGAGAGTGGATCACAATAGCTCTTGCTGATGGTAGGAAAATAAATTGCAAACATCTGCAGAACATCGTGTTATGGGACAACTAAGCTTGGAGGAAACTCCAATGGTCTGACATCACCTTTGACCTCAGAGCCTAAGCAGAAATTTGGAAGTATGCATTCAATAACAACAACTATAACAAGAAAAATTCCACTTTTTTGTGCAGGAGCGCCACATTTCGAGCGTGAGTCAGCACTCAAGAAAGAGTCCACAGTGTTCTTCGATAAAAATGACACATGAACCAGTTGATAAATGAATCTGGAACGAGTGACCACTGCGTAGGTGTTTTGAACTCGCCGATATTAAATAACATCCTGGAAGCCCCGCCCCCTTTCCTCCCGTCATATGACATCTCCTGGAAAATAGTCCCAAGTGGCACTTTTTCAACTGAATGAGCCCAGAGTACTCCTATGATTTTCTGGTATTAGCAAACAAGCACAGGTTCTTGTACGTTTTTCCCCAAGTCCGCACCTATCCACAAGCGCCTGGTGATAACCATGATGAGGTGTCCTCATGACGCCCATTTCCCTTTTTTTTTTTTTTTTTTTGGTGCATTTAGCGTCGTAGGCCCATTGTTAAACATTGCAAGCGACCTTTTTTGGTCATTTGTGTACATAAAAAATACCAGTTGATGTTAAATACATGCAAAGTTTAACATTAGACAGATTTTCTTTTACATCAGCGCACTCAAAACACTGTTTTTGTCGCGAGTGCGTGATGGTACTCTGAAGAGATGCATCTTTCAAGCACCAAGGACACAGACCGGGGGCAGGGCTTCCAGAGCGCAACAGTTAATATCAGAGAGTTCAAAACAGCTGAAAGACGGCTTTTGATGCATTTATGAATATAAATAGTGTAATTTGAGTACAGTCCAGCGTACTCCGATGTTAAGGGGTATACACACACAGGAAGCGATTCGCTCGTCGCCCATCGCCTTATAGCTGACAGGTGGTCGCTAGTGGACATTCCAGGCTCTGGAAGCCTAGGCTTTCCTCTTGTATATTTATCGGTCAGTCAGCTGTATCCTTCGCTTCAATTGGTAGTCGCTTCAAAGTTCAGTTTAGTTAACCTCTGTACCTCCCAACGGGTATTTTACCCATCAGCACGAGAAGTCGCCAGATTTCATCAACACTTCATGGTCTCTGGTTACCACGTCACTGCTCGTTTCTTCCCATGTGTACCCCGCTTCACAAAACGTACAAAAGTTTATGCAGTCATGTAATGTAGCACCACCACCACCACTATCTGCAATCACCCACACACCCCCAACATTGCAATTCCTTCAGCAGCAGGACAACAGTGTGACTTGCTGAAACGCGCCTTGTGGTTCACCTCTGCCCTTCAGGATTGTCAGGTCTGCTAATCATGTTAATGGTGCTAATCTTGAGTGTAATGTGTATAGACTTGAATGCAGAATAATTAGCCTCATAAGTCAAACATGACATCGTGCTGGGGTTTTTCCGATCATCTGCACAAGTATGCTGTCCCAGTGCCAGTGCTGTTCTAGCACACTTTGTGCGATGTAATGACTAAAGCGTGCCACTCCTTAACACCCCCCCACCACCACCACCTCCACCGCACACACACATATACACACACGCACTTGAAGTGAGCGGAAGCGACTTCCATTTCTGTGCAGGTGACGGAGTGCTCGGACCACACCTTCACCTGTAGAGCTCTCTGGGTGTTTAGTTTATCACCTTGTGCTGGGTCACTTCTGATTAAAGAATACAGCAGGTGGATTTTTGTTCCTCAGTTCAGAATCGTTTATTTTGTCAAATCATTTGTTTAAATCATTTTTCTTTCTGTATTTGTTCACCTCCAATTCAAACCCATTTGCAGCTTTGGTACAATTCAGTTTATATTTTTATTCCTAATCTGACTCTTTAGGTATCCATCATATTATTTAAACACATGCACACACACAGTAATTCAGGTGTTTATTGCATTTTTTTAATTCCACATACAGAACTATTATTATTTATAGGAATTGAGATTAGATTTGAGTTGTGAGTTGTCAAGGTTTGGATTAAACTCACTGCGATGAGCGATCGGTTAAAAAATTAATAGGCGTATGACTTTAATAATAAACATAATACCTTTAGATGATAGTGTTGTGATTTCTGGAACAAATAAAAAAAAATACATCACCTACACCGTGGCTATGCTTAAGTGAATATGTATATATATTTTTAAATCACTCTGATGTTTGCAGATTATATCTCACCCTGTCCTATTCTTCTATTGTTTGTATTGTAGAGTTACGAGCAGTCCTCCACGTTTGGGATCGGTTTAGCTAATAAACTGATAAGAGATCGGACTTTGCGCTCGAACTCGGACTGCGAGGTGACGGCGCGCCGGTTGTGTGTTTGCGCGCTGAGCAGGCGAGCGGCTCCACCTCTCCTGTGTAAACTTGCCTCGGCCTGGCTGCTGTCCAGCTTCCCTGTTCAGCCCGTGTGGTTCATTCAGTTCACAGAGAATTTAAAAAACACCACCAACCACTCAGCGCTGTCCCAGGACCTGCTAGAGTCGTGACGTACCCAAGTGATTATCTTGCCTCGTGCGTCATATAGGGAGGACTGAGCAGGTCTCGGCTTGTATAGGCAGGAAACGAGAGGTATCTTGGGTTGAAGGGTAGGAATTTGTTTAGCTATACTTGAGGTGAATCAGTCACATAAACTGATATCACGTTGAGGCACAGAAACGTCAGTCATGCAGTATGTTGCTGGGTTTTGTGTACGTTTGCTTGCCCAATAGTAGTGATTGCCTCTGACCCCATTCTAGAGCATAAGTTTCTCATAGGGCCTTGTGTTATTTCACTGGAGTGGAAAAAGGCATCTTGATCAGTTAGCGAGTGTTTATCTGTGTGGTGTCTGATGTTTCCCACGCAGAGCCGAGATCAGCCTAGATCTGCTGACGCTACATGATGATATTCTGAGCTTCTCAATTTTGCGCATTTCTTTGACACACGACATGCATCACAAGATATATTGTGATGTACTCTGTGTTGCGTAAAAAAAACTGTTTATGATGTACTATTTTTGGTCTGCAAGAAATGATTTTAAATTGTTCACTATTAAATATAACATTATTTATTTAAAAAAAAATAAGGCAGAAAAGGGGGAAAATAAATACACCTTCTGATTCAAGTTAGTTTTGTAATTATTTAAAAAAAAGTAATAAACAATGTATTGAGAGAGAATTTTTCACCATGTCCCCAGCCCTAATTCTTTTGAGTGATTTAAATCCTTGTGCTTATGTAGATATTAAATAGCCCTCAGCGATGGTGTAAACTTGTCAAAAAAACAAAAAGTCTTCAATTATTTATTTCATACACTTGGAAGACACTAGTTTTCTCCCACATGAACATAACTTTTAAAAATTTCCTACGTTAATGCCAGGTCTATTGTAACTAGCATTGCAGAGATTGTCTAGAAAGACACTTGTTGAAAGCACTTGTTGGGGCGGGACACTGTGAGCTGATGCAGTAGGCAGATATCATTCTTGTCAGTAGTCTGAACAATGTGAATTATACACACACACAAAGGTGAACAAGTGTGGAACAGTGAAGTGAGTGAATAAGCTGGTCAAGTCAAATCAGAAGTATATGGTTCACTCAGATTTGGATTTCCATTCAATAAAGTGGGTCAGAGGTTTACAAGCTGCAATCTTTAGTTCCCTCAGTGGCTGTTGTTTCTCACGATTACTCTAATTTGGGTTTCTTGCGTCTTTCATGCTATAGGCAGAGCCTGACCGTTGACGGCGAGCGTCATCCCATTATCCTCAACACGCATTTCAGCCAGAAAGTTTTAGGCGTGACAAAGCAGGACGACAGTGTGACCTGCTCAAAGGTTCTGTGCTTCAAGGAGAAGACCAAACCATATCCTTTAACCAGGTGCTTCTGGAAAACGAATGAGAATTTCGAGACTTCTCAGGCATGCGTCCCGGATAAACAGGTGTGTGACTTGATCTTTCTTCGCTGACTTGACTTGACTTGTCCTGTCACTTTCCTGGAAATTTCTATAATGTTCATTGACACATATATTTTATATAAATGGTGAGGGTTTTTTATTTTTATTTTTTTTAATATGCATTTGGACGGCAAGTCTTCAACTACCTTTTAAATATGATTCATCACTGATGTAAAAGGTCAAGTCTGGTCCCCCCTGTGGGAAACACCTGGATACCTCAACATCCGAGTCACTTGGTGACATGTGATGCAGTGTTGGTAATAAAAGCTGCCGTCATGCTGCCGTCATTCTTTGTTTTTTTCCTTCCTGTGGGAAGGAGCGTGTACGTTTCAGAATCGTAAATCCATGTGCTGCTACTGGGTTGCAACAACTAAAACCTGGGTCTTTTGCTCCAGTTCTCACAAGGGCCTGTCTTGCACAAACTTTAGCTAAGGCAAGCCATGCCTTCAGACCCCTTTAAATGCCCCAGTTCACCTGAAGAGGCAGGCTATAAACTGCACCCCCACCAGAGAGCACATCCCTAAAGAGCAGGGGCTCATAATGGGATGGTTTATATCCAAAATATCACTCCTTGAATGATCTGTGGGTACTGGAGACACCAATGCTTGAATTAAAGCTGCATTTCCACTGCCAACCCCTAGTTGTTTGGTGGTGTTGATATCAGACCTTGTCAAGTTGTTGATAGAATTTAATACAAAGGAAGCTATTCAACTGAATTACTTGTTCCAAAGATGGTGCTTATTGACCTGTTCTAGATTTGAAAGGGGTCTTAGACTCTCTCTGTTGGTATTTCAAGGTTTACACATGCAGGTAAAGCAATGCAACCGCAGCACTGGTTCTGGTGGATCTGCATTCTGCTTATTTCCTGCCCTTTGGCATGAACTAGCACCACAGGTATCATGAAGCATGCAAGCAGCCTTGATTCACTTGATATCCAGTGGCATGAGGATATAAGCACACATGGCAAGCAGGCCTTTCTCAGAGCGCATCTACGCTCCTGGTAACATTACAGTGCCCTATCTGAGAGGCAAATCAGCAAGATCTCTGAATCATGCCACATTACCCATTACCCATTGGCATGAGGCTAGTCTCTCTGAGAATGCTAGCCATCCCATCACACCAGTGTATCACAGAAATGATTATGCTCGCCAGTCAGATGCAGCCTGGCTGCCATGTGTGGCATTGCCATCTGTTCAGTACTCTAGGACTGATGATGGCAGCTTCAGACTTGCTAAATCTACGGACGTGGCTGGAACCCAAATCCCACAGGTGGAAACGTGTCCCTTTCTTGGTGAAAGAAGCTTCAGTACAGTCTTACTGGAGATACCGGGACACTTCTTACAAAAGGACTCTGCTTTGCAGTGTTGCTCCGTCGGAGAGAAAAAATCACCATAGAGAACTACCTTGTACCCTCTGTTTAAAGCCAAAGTATGAGGTCATCACCCACCTTATAGCCCTTCAGACAGGCTGAGCAGCATCCAGTGAGTGGCAGCTCTGCGGGCGGAAATGCCTTCTTGGTGACAGAGGTCAAAGGAGAATGGATAGACTGGTTTAGGATCCAGTAATAACCACTTTGCTCAAGTGTGCTGAGCAGAAAAGCACCACAGAAGGCACAACACGCCCAACCTTTAGGCATTTTCACTACAAGAGCTGAAGACCACATTGGATTCAATCTGAAGCTACGGTGGGTACAGGCATACTGAACCTGGACAGTTCAATATTGTGAAAAGTCCAGGTGCCATTTTCCAGTCTTCAGATATCCAGTTGAGATCAGTGCAGCGGAAATCTCTTAGCAAGTTGATTCTCACCACTCTTGGTGGTTAGAAGGGAAGAAATGGAACAATACATATATCCATGTATATAACTGTGGTTATATGAACCCCCATATAACCCGAGTCGAAGTGGGCTTGTAAGGAGGTTTCAGGGAAACAAGGCTGCATAAGGAGGGGGGGATTTACTGCACACACTGCATCGTAAGTTTCCACATGACTTTCTTGGACCATCTCCGAATCTATTCCCTGGGTGTTTTCCAAGATTTATAGAACCACAATTAGTACAAAACTAGGCTTCATTTAAACTTCATCCTGGACAAACAAATTAGTAATAATACAGTTATTAATTAATGCAATTAACAGTTTGTTTTAAATGTGTATGCACAGACTCGCAGGGATGCAGGAAGTGCGTTTGAGTCTCTCCTGGAGGCTTTGGAGGCTTGTGGGACATCAGGGTCTATATGCGGTCCTGTGGAGGTGGCGGTCCAAAGGATCTACTTCTACTCTGTCGCACAGTTTCCGCACACAAGCTTACTCAGACACCGAGCTCTCAGCAAGCGCCTCTCTGGAACAGCGCAGCAACAACACGTCAGCAGGTACGATGTTTCTTAAGGTTAGGATACATCCTGGGACATGTATTGTTCTGTCCATGTAGCTACACTGGCAAAAATAAGTACTGTTAATACTCTGTTACTGTAAGTAAACTTATTATAAATAAGAACCACTTTTTTTTTTTACCCAGAGTTTAGTTTAATGTTTGTCATATGATTTAATATGATTGGTTTCATCCATTATAGGTTTATAACCCTTGCAAACCAAATGTTACTTAATCCATAATGTACATTTTATTTAAAAAACAAAATACAAATATATATATATATATATATATACACACCGTATATCTTCTAATAATGGCCTGTCTCTTATAGACGCCCGTCTCCAATAAACGCCGGGCTAAAAAAAAAAGAGTGAGGCAGAGTGAGGACCCAAACGCGGGCTGAATCTCTGTATAAAATCCCCGAAGGGCGTTTTATTGGGATCCAGGTGGAAGTGCAGAAATCGGC
>JAQMCW010000032.1:1653084-1670487 GCA_030068335.1 Chrysichthys cranchii | reverse complement strand
TTACATTTATCTTATTTATACAACTGAGCAGTTGAGGGTTAAGGGCCTTGCTCAAGGGCCCAGCAGTGGCAGCTTGGTGGTGCTGGAATTTGAACTCACGACCTTCCGATCGGTAGTCCAACGTCTTAATCCCAAATTACCGCCGCATTCTCTAGTTTATCAAAATTTGTCCTCATTTACTTAAAAATCTGTATCTTTGAACTTATGATAGTTCATGATTTTGAGCTTATGATAATGGTGATCCTCAAAAATTCTCAATTTCTGGAAATCTCAAAACTGGAACCTGAAATTTCTTCTTATGTCTCTAAAAGCAAATCTTACGCCTAGCAAGTTCCAAAACATGTTAAAGATGTCTATTTATGAAATACACCTTGGGAATGGGGGTCATTTTCTTTTATGTGACCTGTATATAATTTCAACCACATGACTCTTCTGTTCAGATACTTCTGAATACGGCTTCTTTTCACTTTTCCACCAGTTTGTTCACTCCAAAGGAGTTTTCTCAAGCTGCTCATGTCTGTAATTAACTCTGCAGGAACTTGAGCGTACCAGTGTGAAACGACTATTTGTTAAAAAAAAATAATAATAAATTTAAATTACAAAGACTTTTTAATAATTGTGTATAATTCTTCCAGGGTTAACCTGATTAGCTAAGCTAAGGCAGTGTAGTCATTTGGGATTTTACTGTACGCACGAATTTATTACGTTAAAAAACAATCTGTCAAGCTGTTTGGTTTCAAAATTCGAGGAAAACAATAGAGCAAACAAATACACCAGACGTATCCAAACCTAACGTTGACGTGACCTAAAGAAAGAGAACGAAAGAAAGGAAGCAAGAAAGAAGGCGCGAAAGCTGGCGGGCGAGTCAGTGTGTGAGGTGTGACGTACGCTATAAAAGATAGCAGCTTCGTTGAACCTGATTTTCCCGCCGCTTTCTGAAGTACAGTACGCAAAATGTCGGCAAAAGATAACGTCTGTTTCTTCGTTTCATGGCACTGACGGTGTTACGACGTATCTGCTCTGCATAATCTCTGAGTCATTTCACAGTATTTTTCTAAAACGCAATTCTGTATAGTCAAAAAAAAAAAAATCAACACACGTATATATACACAAGTGGTGTTAATGCTCAGTAGATTCAGCAGTCGTCATTGTCGAGTACTCCGTGCTTCAGTACTGCGTGATTCCTCTGCCTGTAAGAGAGAGGCACTCTTAGTCATACTTTAAGCTTTTATTTGTTTTTTGCTTTTTTTAGCTATTAGCTATGTTTTGCTGGTCTTTACTCTGTGTGTTTGTGTGTGTGTACCATGTAAACGTTCTCCAGCAGGTGTTTTCTCGTCCATCGTCAGTTCTCCCTCCAGACGCCGCTCCAGCTCCTTCTCGTAGCCTCCTTCTCCATCTAGGTCCTCATCGAACATCCTGCTGGTTCCAAAAACACACCCGGCACAAGAAAAGGTGTGTCACATATATAGCAAATTGACATTTAAGTCATTTGTGATTGGGAACAATCTTGGGAGACAATCTTACAATTTCTGTCAGGAATCATACGAAGAATTCTTGAAGGTAACTTAAAACCATGATTCTTACTTCAGGCTTTCTTCCCCTCAGAACTCACATGAGAGCAAGAAGTTACAGATGCCTTGCTGATTCTGACACCTACTGGTGAGAGGGTGTAAATACATCCCTTAGGCTAGGATTACACTCAGGGTTTAGTGGGATCCACACGGCACAAGACGTTGGCTAGCAACGTTTCAAGTAGGTCACGTTTTACAAATAAATACACAAATTTATTAGCTCAATCATCGGCTGAACACAAATATTTACATCGCACCTTCGTCAGCCTTCAATGTGCACGTTACATACGCTGATTTACATCTAGTTCAAGAAAAGCAAGTACAGGAAGGCATCCCATTTCAACTAGAGCTGTGGACATCGCCTCTGGATGTCTTTTGTAGCATCAGTAAGAGGACCTGGAGGACGTTGTGTGTTTTCCGAGCCATGGAGAGCCGATGCTGGTGCAGGCTTTTGGGATGACCTCTCAGTCAGCCAGTAATAAAGCTGATTAGAGCTGTGGGAGGAGTCCATTTTGACCTGCACCCACACCAGACCTCCATGGCTCAGGTTGCCCACCCCTGTTCAAACATGCATAATTGGACCTTCAGGACTTTTGCTGCACCTTTTGCAAGTACAGACCAACATGTCCATAGGGTGGTGCTGGACCTGGACCTCATCCACATCCTACTACCTGGGCAAAGCCGAGCCAGGTTGTGCCAAAATCCCATAAAGTGGAGGTGTGCACTTATTGTGCCAGGGGTCATGGTTTACGCCAATAGAAAGAGTTGGATCAGATCCAACTCCACCCCCCCAGACTTTTACTTCTGCAGTGAGGACTATCTCAAGGACCATCTCGAATATTTTCACAGTGTGAGTGCCTCAACAGAGCTACCAAGTTACCGTGACGCAAGTCCATCAGCCTCTGCATCAACGTTACTGTCGCACTCGCTTCCGGCCTCTAGAAATATGACAAGAGAAAGGATTAGAAATGCTTGAATTGTGGTATAAGTGTGGTATAACACTTCAGAGCATGCCGTTATTGGAAAACAGTCAACTTGCTTAACTTGCTGCTAAGTAACTCCGCTTGATTGTTAATCACTTTCCCATAACGGCATGACGCAGAGTGTTTTAGTGCTTACACAAATGGACAGTTTACCCGAGTGAAGCTCTTTAACCAGTGAGGACATGGTGCTGGTGATGGAGTCCGCAGCCAAGAGCAGGTCATTTCTTAAGTTACGTCTCGAACCTAAACCCGCATGAAGAGCCGCACGCATTAGCACCAGGAAATAACCTGATTATTGTGACTCAGGCTTATAATTATTATTATTATATCGTTATATCTGTAATAGTGGTTCACATACTCTGAGCAAAAGCCTGTATGACGTCTCCTCCTAGCCCCATGAGCGAGTCCTGGGGCGTCTGACTGGGTGTCGTGTTGCCAGAAGTCGACGGTACTGGTGTGGGGATGGAGCTGCTGGCTGTGTGGCTTGGGGAGGAACGAGAGGAGGAGCCTGGACCCTGATTCTGATACAAAGTTATGTAAATGTGTCAAACATGGGACATGATGCAAGAAAAAAAAATACATTACTGGTGGGGGAATGTTCTTCACACAGCAGACACACTGACCTGAGAGTAACATGTGTTATAAAGTGTGTTATTACTAGCCAGACACTTTATTAGCATCATTCATGCAATTAACCATGAGAGAAAACTCTGGTTTGGTGCTTTTCTAAACTTCACCTGACCACTTTGGGTCCTGTACCCAGTCTAGACACGGATTCCTGTTCTTGACTGATGTGGCCTGCAGCTGTTGTAGCCTCACAGGTGCTTTTCTGCTCATCACGGATGGAAAGAGTGGTTATTTGAATTATTTTTAACCTTCTTTTCTGTTCCACGCAGTCCGGCCTTTCTCCTTTGGCCTTTTGCATCAACTGATGTTAAAATACTCTGTATCTGCATCACTGTATGCATTGTGCTGCTGCCACATGATTGGCTGATTTGGATAACTGCATGAATAATCAGCTGTACAAGTGTTCCTCGTTGCGTCAGTGGGTGTGCATTGATCATTCTAAATAGATATCTGTGTGTGTGGTGTGTTGGGAAAACTCTTCAGATGTCACTGCGGCTGAATTCTGGAAAAAAATTAGGCTTCGACCAAAATTGAAAATTTCACATCACTTAGGCGTAACATGGCGTAGCGCTCCACTCTGTCTCAGGTAGTGCACCACATCCTACATCGCTCATCATTTTTCCGCGTTAGTGTGAATAGTCTGGAGCTTTCTCCACTAAAAGCAACACCACCATGCTTTCAAACCCAGACGTGTTACTCATCCCTGAGACGTTTCTACACACACAGTCTGCGTAGGCGTTATAAACTTACTAGCTGCTTCCGTTCTTCCTCCTGTAAACAAAACGATTATGGTATAAAAATGACATTAATATCATTTTCATAACCAGATTCAGACTAACATTCTGGTAGTTATTGAATAATATGCTTTAAAACAAATCCCTGGGTAGGAGTGGAAGGGGTTAATCAGGAAACGCATAGACCTGTCTTGTCTACAGCAGTTGGTTTCATCATGGTTTCTCATTCTCGTTTAATCAAATAATCTCCTACCTTTAACAGTAACATGAGCTGTTCCAGCTGCACCATCAGTTCTCTCCTACTCTCTTGAAGAGATGACATCCTGTCTTCCAGTTCTTCCTTCCTCTGCCTAATGGAATTGATGCAACGATGGTGAGGTTATGCTTATTCATCACTGAAAAATGGATGAGAAATCTATATCTACAAATAGACGCCAAAATCTGGTCACTGTCTCACCCAAGTTCCCCACTGGTTCAGACCCCCCCCCCCCCAACCCCACCCCTCCCCCAGCTCCAGCAACATCTTCTGGTCTCACATTTCAAATCTAGGAGTATCTCTGGACAACTAGCCTTCTCTCCTCATATCGATAACCTGACTCGGTCATGCAGGTCCACTCAAAAGGCACTCTGTGCACAGAAAGACTGCTAAGCCCTTAAACAGTCTGGCCTCAAAGTGGCACACTCCACAGAATTGGCCCTTTTGGCTCTTACTGACAAGCTTCATGCCGTTAGAAGCTGTCAAACCGTCACAAGGTTTCATCCTCTGCGACCTTTCAGTGGCTTTTGATACAGTCAGTATCAAGTCGAAGGGCTCCTGTCCATCCTCATTAGTCTTGGAATTCACTGCACAGCACAGGAGTGGTTTGCTTCTTACCTGGAGGGACCGTCATGTCAGGTGACATAAACTGGATCCACATCTACGTCTGCTTCGCACAAACTCTTCACGGGTATCCCTCAAGGGTCAGTGCTCTTTCCGCTTCTGTTATCCCGCTATACCTGCTCTCAGTCACATCATATCCGCACACAGGCTTTCAGACCACTCCTATGCTGACGACACTCATCTCATCGCTTTTCCCCATTTTCTGCTCGGATCTCAGCATGTCTGCCAGACTTCTCGTCGTTGATGGCAGTGGAAAGTAAATCCCATTAAATCTGGGCTGTTAAATATTCTTGAAGATGCATCCTCAAGTCGAGATCTTGTCCCTTGATCCCTGGACATCTCTCAGATCACCCCAGCTGTCACTGCATGCAATCATGGGATAGTCCTGGACAGCCAACTATTCTTCTCTCCTCATATCGCTAACCTGAATCCATCATGTAGGGTTCTCCCTTACAACATCTGAAGAATTTGGCTATTTCTATCCATTCTATCTATTTCTACCATCTCAAGAACAGGCTGCAGAAACTTGCTCCTGAATGCCATCTGTCTCCTGCAACTGATCCAGAATGTGGCTGCAAGCCTGGATTTCAATCTCCCAACGTTCTCCAGCATCACCCCATTGCTAGGGTTCCTTCACTGGTTCCCTTTAAAGGGAGTGATGCGGCAGCACTTTAGTCTGTCTAGCTTTCTCCATTCAAGCCTCAAGCTTGTACAGATGAGAAGGTAAAAGAGATGGACAGACTAAAGGACTGAAGCGTCACTTAGATCAAGAGGAAACAAGGGTTAAAACCTACTGCACCATTAAAAGCAGGTAGTCGAACAGCATTGTGGGAAATGTAGGAAAGTTTTAACCAGATAACAGAGCAACAAGTGTACAAAAATCATTTTTACGCAAAAAAAAAAAAAAAAAAAATTCAGATTCAATTCATTCCAAAGTAAATACTGGATGTCGCTGAAGAGAGTACATGTTAATTATAAAGATTAATAATGCTAGTCATGCTTGGACTATAATGTTGTTGTTGTTGTGTGTGTGTGTGTGTGTGTGTGTGTGTGTGTTTGTGTGAGAGAGAGAGAGAGTTTTTATACCTAAGAAGACGGAGCTCAGCGAGCAGTGTAGGGTTTTGCTGGCTTTTGTCAACTAGAGGCTGAGATGCTTCATCATGCTGCTGTCTTAACCTCTGAATCTCCTGCAGGATTTCCCTGTGAACAGCCGTGCAACAAGTGACCCACTTATCCAGTATACACTCTTTAGATCTGGATCGATATTAAAGAGCTAGATTAATATGCCTCTTTTTTTTAATTACTTATTCTTGCTTTCCAGTTCAGCAATGAGTTGCCTCTGTTGTTTGTTCGTGTCGAGGGAGAGAGACAGGTCAGTTGGCACTCTGGCTTGCTGTAGCAAAAGCAAATCCAGACAATAAATTATTAGCAGTTGTCTCAATATTTGCTGGTAAAATAATAAAAAAACCCAACAACCAGAAAAGCTGTGAAAAACGGAGAAACCGTTATTGGCCATCTTACCGCTGATGCTCGTTCGGCAGCCAGTCGGGAAGCATAGCGGGCAATGAGGTAGTGCTCATCATCCTGGTTATTAGTCCTGCTTTCCAGCAAGCTATCAAAATAAGAAGGAGATTTCCAAATGTATACAGGTTAGTGTGTTAGCTGTAGTGCCAGGATCAAAAATGTCTTTTATGATAGTCACCATGGCAGCTAATGCAATCGTAATGCAACAAATTCTTGTCGTGTCTTGGTCAGGAGACTGGCGACACTTCAAGTTTGACCCTGACCAATCATCAGTCACGTCCCGTGTACGTGTACATGTTTACGGGGAGGAGGGTCAAGAAATTGTCAACCAGGGCTACAAAAGGAACGTCAAGGAACACAGGAGGAACGTAGGAGTTGTCAATCTAGGTGAGGAAGTATTAAAAAATCCTGATACGCTGGGGTTGTCATCAGCACGTCGCGGGGCATCCCAGATGCCACATTGCTGTTCTTTGATTGTCACATAACAAGGTCTGTTTGTTGTTCCCAATGTTCATATTTTGGCCCAGTGCTGGAAACGAGTTCAGTTGAAAATGATGAAATCTTGTCATGATTGAAGAGATTATTTATTTATTTATGGGGGGAAAAAAACATGGTGAGGTTTCCTGCAAACAGGCGTTTATTTAATTTTTATGGACGGAGTCTCCAGCGTCAGCACTCTGACTAACCGAGATATTAATGCTGCAAGTTTACGTTTTCCGACATCATCAGAAAGGACTGCTATGGTATAAAAGGAGTAGAACACTTTGTGTGCTGTTAAATCCGTTAGATGATTAATGCACTAGCTTGTTAGTTAGGGTTAGACACTTAAGCAGAGAGCCATATTATTATTATTATTTTATTTATTTATTTTTTTTGGAGGGACAGAAAGCAGGGAGGAATTAAAACAGTTAGCTAATATCATTAGGTCAAATGATATGTGGCCTCCAAAAAAACAAGCACTGGCTGTTAGCAAGCTCCAAAATCTCATCAATGACCCAAATGGTCACCATGTCAATTTTAGCTCAAATTCAGAAATAATAATTATATTAGAATAAGACGGCTGCAGTTCCAGTTCATGCTACTCGCACTGACCCGGTGCGCTTCTTTTGGAGGAGGTTCACATATAACCCAATGAGAACATGCTCATCTGCGAGTCTGTCGGCAATATCGAGGCTGTACTGAACCCTGAAAACAGCGTTTTAACAAAACACAATTTAGTCATATGATATATTCCCTGCCTGTATGTAAAATGGCACAATTTTCCAACTGCTAAGACTGGTCTAATACATATTGTTGGGTTGTGTTACACGGGGGAATGTGTTACTTTCCTGCACCTTTATTACATAAAAAGAGTTTTAGCTCTTATAGGACAATAGGAAAGCTTTCGGAGCTAATGGAAAGAAAATCACACTTGCTTACCCTTTCCCTTTCAGTAGGTCTGGAGTATCCCTAGTCAGGAGTTTTCTCTGTTTAATGTCTTCATTCCCGGCTCTGAGAAAAGTGAAAGCATGCCGTCGAAAAGATGTTAAACCATCACACACTCACTCAATATGTTAAGGCAGGTCTGTTGGAAAAAAAATAAAAAACTTCTGCTGAAATATGATGTACAAGAAAACTCTAACAGACTCCGGAATTGTAATTAAAACAGAATTACACCACTGAACCCCCCCAGTGGATGAAGCGGCTAATATTGTTTCCCAGATGTGTGGCGAGAAATGAGAAAGAGAAAAAAAAACAAAACCCAATGTGGCAAAGGCCCTGTGTGACCTCTACTTAATAATTCCAGGTGCCTACGGCCCTGCGTTTTGGTTTTTCTGTTTTCTTGTGTGTATTCACAGGTCACAGTTCACCTAAAGTTAGTGCAAAACGAACCTCCAAGCCAAACACACGTATTTAACGTCCCGCGTCCTTTGGTGAATTTGCCTTTCGCAATTTATTTAAACTATGGCTTTTCCCGCATAAGTGGAAAAGTGTCATTTTTCAGCATGGGTGTCTCCTGTATCACCTTAGCACGAGGTCAAAAATCGAAAAGGCTATGTCTAAGCCTTAAATATCAGCACCTTTGTGTGTAGACACGAGCATCTTGGTGTTCGAGAATTTTGAAGATAAGACGATAATAATACAAATCTTCCGGTCATCCTAATCCTGTGCCTTTCCTCCCGCTACACCGCACTTTAGTATTTTTATTGCACGGTAGACGCTGATAAAGTGTGCACAGCCTCATTATTTGGCCAATACACGTTTTACACTGCCAAGATGTACGTCTTTGCAAGTGGAATTACCTTGAATATCGTGAAAGGCATCTGGTGTTTACTTTTTAAAAAATTATACTCAGCCAAATATAAGATTGTTAAACCTATTTCTAGGCCTTTTTCACTCATTTGAAGTGTGAAAGTCTTTTTCTGTTGGCAGATCATTTGCTTTAGAAATTTCTCTAAACTAGAAAGTCATTTACCAAGCTTGCAATAAGTAAAAATGCCTAGAAATAGGATTAATAATGTTAT
Organism: Chrysichthys cranchii; assembly: GCA_030068335.1. Lineage (NCBI taxonomy): Eukaryota > Metazoa > Chordata > Actinopteri > Siluriformes > Claroteidae > Chrysichthys > Chrysichthys cranchii. The sequence goes on along the minus strand of JAQMCW010000032.1, from coordinate 1,661,664 downwards.
ATTTTAGTTTATTGGTTGTTTATTGTGATGTTATGACAGGAACTACTACAACTACGATGATGTTTTTTGTTTTTCGTTTTTGTAGTGTGGCAATAAAGTGGTGTGTGATCAACGCTGCACTCACACTCTGAAGGGCTTGTTGGTCGAGGGCATGGTGTGGGACAGTACGTACTCGTTCCCGATGTTCGCTGGCCTTGGAGGCCTGGAGCAGAGAAACAAGTTAGGTTTAAAAAAATAACTAAAAAATTAGAGGACACAATGATAATACAGACCTCGAGTGAGTGGTGTGTAGATGAGCTTCTATGTTATGTATATTACAGAATAAACGATAGTTACATGATTAGGGTTATTAATATACAAACAACATGGTTGACTTACCAAGTGTCACTATTTTTGGTAGCAAAAAAGAAAAAAAAAAAACACAAATTATATTAAGTGCAGTGCTTTTTCCCCCCAAAATACTTAAATCACTTTACATAGGAGACTTCCATAGATATTAAATAAACGTCTACGTCCCTAAAGAAAACTTTGCCACATGGAGCTACTGATTTCGGAAATCCAACACCTTGTGAACCAATCAGAATCCAGAATTTAACAGCGTTACAGTATGACCGGGACTAAGTATCATCAGGGCTGTAGTATCAACAATGCCTTGTTGTTATTCTAAATCAAAAGATTGACTTACACCACATGAGCGAGGTTTAGAGGTTTCTCAGGAACGTCAGAGAACATGGGATGGAGCGGCTCCCGGTTAGCGGCGCAGCTCAGAGACTTGCTAAGAGCGCTGGATAACTTCTTAGCAGGAGATTTCTGGAGTGAAAAAAGGAAAAAAAAAAGATTTCCTATTATGCATTTCATTCAAAGTGGGTTTTCATTTGTTTTATACCCTTTATATTACCTTCATCAAAACATCCAATTAAAAATCTGTGCTTTGGGAAAGAACTGGTTGAACCTGGCGTGTCCTACCCATGATGTGTATTCCTTCATCTGGTGCTGGTTGCTATGGGAGCCGGAGGCATGCCCCTTCCAGAAGCACTCCTGACAGAGCTGGTAATTATGGCATTGTTGGCAACGGTAGCGAAATCCCATCATGCTTGGGCTGTGGCAGTAGGAGCACTCGACTGGGTGGAAGACTACAGGAGAAGAAAGGAAAAGAAAAATCACCACACCTCAAACAGAGCACACCATAAGATGTTCTGTTTACTGGTTTTCCATGGACTCAAGCAAAATTTACACATATAATTATACATACAAACGTTCTTCATAACCTTCTGAAAGCCATAGTATTCTGAATACACCGTGACATAATGTAAAATGCTCCAAACATCCCCAAGTTTCAGTGCTCAGAAGATGCATTGCTTTTGCTGACAGGAGTAGAACCCTGCATCCTCAAGGTGGTGTGTTCGGAGATGCTTTTCTGCTCACCACGGTTGTACAGAGGGGTTCTTTCTGTCAAAGTTTCTATCGGCTCAAACCAATATCTCCGTTGAGACATTTCCGTCCACTTACCGGACGCTTTTTGTTTTTTGCAAAGTCACTGAGATTCCAATGTGTGATATCAACATTAACCGAGGCTCTTTGCTTGGTTTCTTGCTTCATTCTGCTGCTACATAATTAGCTACCCGGATGATTGTATGAACGTTCAAGGGATACGGGTGTTTCTTATAAAGTGGCCAGATATTTTGACCTGAGAAGATTATAAAGAGCTCACCGTTCTCTACGTTAGCCAGCCGATGCATAAGTGGCAACCACACAAGACACTGTGGCGGGTGATCGGACATGAAGGTGTCCAGGAACATGTTCAGAGAAACCTGTTTCTGTAATAAAAGCACACCAAGAAGAACATTAACCAGATGACTGATCTTCCAGAATTCTACTGCAGATTTAAACATCATTTATTAATCTGTATAATATTCCATAACCAAATGTAAAATGCAAATAGTAAAGGTTTACCTACTTGTTGGGCAAAGCAAGTCCTTGCAGACTGTTCGGTGTAACTAAAAGACGGTCCTTCAAAAACGGTAACGGGAAGCTTGAGCGCCTCCTTCAAGAACTGGTCAAACTGGGAATAGATCATGATGCCTGTGGGATCTGCTAGCTGAGAAAAAATATCTGAACAACAATGAAAGAAAAGAAAGAACGTAAACACTTCAAGCATTTTGTTTTTTGCTTCCAGTCCTTACCAAGACTTCCAGTGAGAATTCACAAGACCACAAAGTAATATATTTGACTGTGGCATATTTTAAACATTATAAACATTAACACTTATCAACGTTATCAGTGTGCCATTAGTATCCACACCTCTGTTAGAAAGGTTAGAGTCAGTAACTAGACCACGTTGGAAAATTACAGTCACGGACGACTAGGTCAAGGTCCAGTTTAATAATTGAAGCTTACTTTCTGTGACCTTGTTCAATCATGATAAAAAGACACATTAGACTCTTTAGCTTAAGTCTCATCAATCAACATTACTCAAGTCAGCCAGAGGTTAAAAAAAAAATCCAAAGTAGAGCTTACATCTTAATTTGTCCATAATCTTCCCTCCACATAACGTAGCAAGCGCCATCTTCACGACAAATACCGAGGTCTTGCCAAGACCTTCTCTATAAGAAAAGGAAAAAAAGGGGAAACAATTAATTCTTTGTCTGTTCATAGGACACATGGCCATTGTTATCAAATACTATAAAAGCATGCCTTAGAAACTCTGGAAGTAGCTGGCCCCCTAATCGCTCATAACCATGCAATATTTTGGCAAGTCAAGTAGCATATATATTGCTATAAGACCAAGCTAGAGTTGCATTAGTACTAAGGATGGATGAAGAACTTCACTACTTCTTCACAATCTCTTCATGTACGCAAAGTGGCGCTAATTGGTTCAGAAGGAATGTTCACGTGAAATGAAAATTTTTACAATTGGCACCGATACAGCTCGGGCTAGAAAGAAATCAGACCCTGCTTCACTTCTTCAAAGCATTCTACCAGTGTATTTTTTCCCCCCTTGTTTCTCATTCTCGTTCACCATCCTGTTGTTCTGGCTTCCACAAAAGTCAAGAAGACAACAAACATGGATGCCAAAACCTGTTGAGTTATGAGTTTCTCCTTGAAAAAGACTGTTAGTCCATTTATACCAGACATCCCTGCTTGGGCTACCAAGAGCAACAGGATGTCCGTCCAGGCAAAAGAGACGTACGGGTCATACGCCGCCAGCAAGAAGTTGAGCAGGAGTAACACGGACTGCTCAATGTTGATCTGGTGCGTAGTGGGCAGTCGCTTGTTCAGCTGGAAGAAGACGGTGGACAGTATTGCTTCAAGTCGAGCCACTGAGAACTCCGTGTTGAGGTCCATGGTGTTAAGGCCATTCTCCCGGAAGGCTTCGATGACATTCCAGATGTCCACCAAGTGCACTGCAAGCGCAGAGGATGGACAACATAAGGACAAAAATGGGATCGTGGTGGGATCATGAAAAACATGGATTTTTTTTTTCATTTTCACAATGATGTCAGTCAGTCAGGGATATCAGTGTTTACATAAGTTTTATTTCAGGTGAAATTCTACCTAAATTCTCTTTATTGTTATTCCCTTTCGTATTTGTATGCAAGTACTTCCTGTTCTCGTTAATTAATTATTTATTGCTTTATTTTTTAAACAAAAAGTGTTTACCCTGGCAGGTGAAAAGTCACTGTTGTTTGACTTGAGTGGGCGTGGCTTGTCTAACAGTTTAAATTTTTTTTTTTTTTTTTAAGTTTTTTAGTTCAAATGAGAAATGCTAGTAGCTACACACATATATATAAAAAATTTTCTGATTTATATGTTACATGCTCTGCAAACAGATTAGCAAAACAAACTATCCGTGCTGGCTACGTACACTCGCCAGAGGCACCAGCGATCTCTGCTTTTCTTTTCGAGCTGTATTTTTCTTGACTACATCAGAGAGGCGAGAGGTTGTATACACTAGGATAAGATGGGGGAGAAAAACAGTTACGAGTTTTTGCAAACATTTTTATGTTGCGTCAAAAAGTAAGTGGGAATAATGAACGTCATATTTAATTAGCGTCAAACTGAGCAAACCTCGGGTCTAAAGTCGCTTATTGCCCTATCGCTAGTGATCCTTTCTTAATAATAATCTGTTTTTAGTCATTATTTGACTCACAGGAGATATTTATATAAATTTATGGTCGGGATCGCACGTGTAGGTGGGTTTTAGAGGAAATTTTGTTTTATTATTAATTGTAACATAGGTCTATTACTACTGCTCTGATGAGAACATGTTTTTCGCCAAACATGACGTCTGAAAAGTGTCGTCCTTGCTTATTGGCAACTGGCATTCATACTCACGGTTGCACCTCTTCTGAATGAATCGCAGCTTGCACGCAGTTCTGTAAGTGGAAAGTCTGATGGAATCCAACTGTAGAGCTCCTGATCAAAAAATTTAACAAAAGTGTGTTTTACTGAGGAATTATTGCAACCTGTAAATAAGGATCGTCTTTACGCACTTTTCACGCATCCACGTGAAAGGTGGAACACTTTGGCGGTGTGTTTTTTCTTTAATCAGTGTGTAGAGTTAACTAAATAAAAAAAAAAGAAATAAACCACACTGTGTTACTTACGCATCTCAGCAAACAGTTGTCTTCTGTCTGCCATGGTGCTGCTGCTACGCTCGGCTTCCTCGATCATTCTGCCAAACAGAACAAACAGCAAAAGTACTGAGATACTTTTTGCTCCTGCATGTCCATGATCAGTCTCACGTTTCGTGTTTCAAGTCCGATTAGCTGCCTGTAATCATGCTAAGAGTAAGCCTCATCATCGGCCTTATATTCTTTGTGCATCTCGCTGATAATGTCGTTAAATTGTGCACAATCTTCGTTACAGTATGTTGCTGCAAAGCAGGACAAAGATGAGTGCGAGCACAATGGTGAAGAGCCACGGCTGACTGCACACTGCTAACCCTGTCATCCTGATCATGTGATACATCGCTACAGCAACAGGGAATCCAATCATCCATGTCCCAAAAGGAAGGTGAAACCAGAGAGCGGACCACGGCGCTGCGAGGACAGCGAGGGATGCGGTGTGTTCTTAGAACGAAGCTTGAAGTATGTTTTGAATATGGAAGGATACTTCCGCTAGCCCTGACACTGAACTAGGTTCGCATCGCAATACGTTGCAGGAGAATCTCTCTATGGAGCTCGCTCTCTCACTCAATATCCTACATCTCTCTCTAGTACACATACACACACACATACGCACATTATAATTTCATGAGCTGTGCTCATTGAATAACTGTCAGTCCATGACGAACATAAGAACATAAATGCAAAGTAATATGATGTGCTGGATCAAGTGCTATTCTGTACGCTCCCGGAGGCCATTTTGGGAAATAATGCCAGTGTGATGGCTACAACTCATACTGTACATCATCCATCATAGAATTAGTCTTTTTTAGTTTTTATTTTAAAATATTTTGTTCTTGTTACCTCGTATTCAGTTTGACAGCATTGAAAAAAACATTTCCGGTCCGCATTTTCTATCCCAGAATTTTTTAATTTTTTGGTTTTTAAGGGTTTTTAAGGCAATTGATTGTATCGAGGCTATTTTAAAAATCCCCGTCTCTCACACTTATGTAGGCTGGGTAAATCTATTTAACCCTGGTGTGTACCACTTTAAATACCGATGTAACTACTGGATTCGAAAAATAGGACTCTTTGTTAAGGAGAGTACTGGGATGAGTACAAGACATCTTCATGATTCTAGCAGCAGTAGCAGTTCTCTACAGGATCCAAGTGAAATTACAGATAGGCGGCCAAGCACCAAAGTCAGTTCGGACATAATGTTGTTAATATATGAAGATTTTAAATTGTGCTAATGAAATAAATCCACGCTAAGGAGAGGAATTTATTTTACAGATAAAGGAGTCCCTGGCTACAGAAAAACGTAGGAACCAGAGTCTTCAACAGCAGAGGGTGAGTCACAAGTAGAGCGTGAGGATGAATCGGGTATCTTGCACTTGAACTTCAGCCAGGAAGCTAAACTTAGCATGGATGTAAAGGTTGTAGCTGCGTGCCAAAGCCTGAAATAACACAACCATAAAACAACTGGAGGAGAAATGAACCCGGTTATCCGTCCTCCAAAACAAACTGACCTTCTTAGAGCTGGGAATATAAACGCAACATGATTGGTTTAATTAGATTTAGTGCAGAAAATGTATATATTAAGTTGAAGTATTGTGTTAAAATGATAACAATTATATGAAATATATAGAAATATTAAAAATATATACACTTTTTTCTTACAGAAACGATTTCTGACTTTTTTTTTTTTTCTCAGAAATGATTTCTAACTTTTTTCCCTCAGAAATGATTTTTCAACTTTTTTCTTCCCAAAAATGATTTTTTCAACCTTTTCCCCCTCAGAAATTCAGACTTTAAACTTGTAGGTGGTGCTATTATGCTTCCGCATTGTATTTATCGTTTATCAATCATTCTTTCTTCGTCAGTTAGGTCATCGTTTTAGGTGTAATTATGTAACCAAATTCGTCACTGACACTGGACGCTCCTTGAATTACTGTTAAATAAACAAACACACATTATGGTGATCGTCCATCGTACATGTCCCACAGAAGCCAACTAATTCATATAAACCTCCTGTTACAGAACGAACACCTTCTGAGCACATCTGAGAATTCAGCAGCACATTGATGAGATATGTGACCATGTTTTCTCTGCAACACTGCAGAGAGGTTACAGAACACCGAGCCTGTTCTTTTCATCAGTGTGTAATGCATGATTAGGTTCAGAGAATGCCCTGCCCTTGATCCAGGAAAGCCCTGAGACCAGCCAACAGCTGACAGGAACTGCATAGCGAACAAAAAAACGTAACTGTACTAGATAAAAGATCGTCCTCCGCTGAGCGTCTGAACCAGCATGAAGAGTTTATTGTCGATATTTTAAGACTAACCAAAAATAAGCATGAATGTTTCAGTGCTTTTCATGTAAACGAGCACAGTTTGTGAGAAAGACGTACCCGCCGGAGAGCACCATGGTCCGTCTCTCTCTCTCTCTCTCTGTCTTGTATTTACAAAGTTGCACTCCCTGTAACGTTGTTCCTGCCGTAGACGTCCCTCTTGCTTTCTCACCAGGCCCAAGCACCACAACAAAAGCGGTGCAGCGAAGCGAGAGCAGCCGGCTGAAATTAGAAACTGTCAGGCTCCAGCCTGCGCTGCCTCTATCTTTAACTCCGAATGAGCGAGCCTCGCATTCCTGCCCGGCTCAGACGGCTGCCTTAGCTCCGGTTGCACTCGCTGGGTCTCCTTCTGGCGCCTTTCGCCTCATACGGGCGCTGGGATTAAGAGAAAAAGAGGCTGCGGAGTGCTAGCTGAGGATAAATCCAATACGTGTCCTACGCTGGGACATATCGGTCCTAATTCATGCAAACGACCGCCAGCAGCTCCAAAAGTAGTTCCTGCTGCAAAGCAAAGCTCAATATGTTCATTCTAATACTGTGTCGTTTCTATTATAATAACAACGACAACATCGACAATAGCATGCACAATCGATGATGAGGCGAAGTTTCCTGTTTAACATTTTACCAGAAAGAGTACATTTTAACAGTCAGAGGAAAAGCTGAAACTGTTCATAGGGGTGTTTTTTGTTTTTTTAATAAATTAAATAAATACGTCGATCCCGTCTCACGACAGTCAATGTTTAACAATATCATAGTCAGCATAGCTTGACGTCATGACCGAACCGGACATGGAGCGAACTCGGCGTCGTGTGATGTCATTATATAAGCTGTCGTTGCATTAGATATTACACCATGACACAGTACACTTGGGACAGAATGAAGTCATGTTATTAAACGCCGCATGACCCAGAGGACCCTTAGCATAGTTTGACGTCACGGCGGACCGTCATGATGTCAGACATCATGACCTGGCATAGGACGTTGTCGTGAAATATCTGACAACCCTGACATAGGGCATGCTTGACCTAGATAGCTGGTCATGACATAAACTGTCATAGAATCGAGCATGATACAAGTAACAAACAGAATGATCCTGTGACATGGGGCACGCTTGGAATCATCTGATGACATGACATGACACAACATAAGCTGTTGGTACATGAAATATCACAGGACAGAACACACTTCTCGGGGTATACTTGGCAAGATTGATGCCATGGCATCAAATGTCACAGGAAGCGTAGCACACTTTGGGATCCTGTCGTGAAGGCAGAACCGGTCATGATGCAACATCTGGAACACATGACATCAAATGATCACGTGACGTAGAGCACCGTGGACGAACCATCCCACGTGCTTGTTCGTAAATATGTCCACTACTATGCAAAAGTCTTAGGCACCCTAGATTGAATTTGTTTTGGGGTTTTTTTTAGTACAAATATTACGTATTTTAGAGATTTATTTATTTTTACGTACTCTGAATTACTGACTCAGTATTTAAAAAAAACATTTTAAGATGTCCAAATATTACTTTGATTAAGGCTTTGAGGTTTCTTCCTCTTGTAGTCTGAGGGAGTTTTTCCTTGCCACCGTCGCCGCAGGCTTGCTCATCAGGGATAGGCA
>JAQMCW010000032.1:1596618-1607097 GCA_030068335.1 Chrysichthys cranchii | reverse complement strand
ACATACCACCCATAACATACTGCCTATAACATACCACCCATAACATACCTCTCATAACATACCACCCATAACATACCTCTCATAACATACCACCCATAACATACCGCCCATAACATACCACCCATAACATACCACCCATAACATACTGCCCATAACATACTGCGTATAACATACCACCCATAACATACCACCCATAACATACCACCCATAACATACTGCCTATAACATACCACCCATAACATACCTCTCATAACATACCACCCATAACATACCACCCATAACATACCTCTCATAACATACCACCCATAACATACCACCCATAACATACCACCCATAACATGCTACCCATAATATACCACCCATAACATAGAGCACATAACATACTGCCTATAACATACCACCCATAACATACCACTCATAACATACCACCCATAACATACCACTCATAACATACCACCCATAACATACCGCCCATAACATACTGCCTATAACATACCACCCATAACATACCACCCATAACATACCGCCCATAACATACTGCCTATAACATACCACCCATAACATACCGCCCATAACATACTGCCTATAACATACCACCCATAACATAGAGCACATAACATACTACCCATAATATACCACCCATAATATACCACCCATAACAGACCACAGATAACGTACCACCCATAACGTACCACCCATAATGTACTGCCCATAACGCACTGCCCATAACGCACTGCCCATAACATACCACCCCCAACTTAGAGCCCAAACATATCACCCTTAATATGCCACCCATAAAACTACCTCTCATAACATATTGCCTAAATCTATCATGATCCAGTCATATTCATTCTACAGTTTTGGTCCCAAGGACAATTTTAAGGTAGCTTATCATTGCACATTTGCTTTTGGAGGTTTACCTGATGCCATTCACACAACCACGACCAAGGAATAAATTCAGGAAGTCAACAGGAAATTCGTTTCGCAGAAACGCCATTTAATCTACATGATGCGATGGGGCACTGAGAGAAAACATGGCTTTCTTCTGCAGGCTGTGATGATCATTTGTTTGCATGTTAACAAGGAATTTGCTATGAAGAAAAGCAGGAAGATTCCCTCATCACCACGTACTGTATGATAAAGTAAACATCCCACACATATAATACAGTAAGCTGTATCATACAGATATGTCCTCATGCTACATCACTTTTCATTTGATCCAGAACGTGATGTGATGAAGTGGAATTTCAAACCCAAAGAGAAAACTTAACTTTTTTTTTTTTGTTGTCTCTCAAATAGAAATTTCTCAGTTTCGAGATCCTCAGTGCAGATTTATTTAATGCATGTAAATTAGGCTCATTATTCGGAGGAATATCTTGTCTGTTTATAGAGCTTTCATTCTTGACCTTTCCATTGACAGACCACATTAGGGTCTGCGTTAACTTTATTTATGTATAAGTTGGCTTGGTTTTGGAAACCTGTACAGTTCAAAATTTGGCTAATAACACACATGAGAACTCGATAATAAATGTAATAAGGCTGTACAAGTTACATAAATAAAAACCCACAGAGCCGTAGGTGAGGCTTCACAGACACCACGGGTCCACCTTATATTTCATTTTCAATGAAATCATAGTTTATTCGCTTATTCTGAGGGTTGAGTATCACAGGTTTGTTTTTTTTTGTTTGTTTGTTTGTTGTTTTGCACGACAGAAACGTCATGGTTCCTCGTTCGGTCCTCGTCTACACATGGCTCCGGAGCTCTGTTTTGGATTTGAACTCATAGCTCAGGCCTCGACTCGAGGTTTCCTGTACCTGGACAGCCACATGACAGGAACCACTCAGAGCTCAGTGTAACTCTGGCTTTTTAACTTAGGATTGATCTCTCTTTTGGTTTTTATACATATATGCCAATGTACATGATGCATCATTTAGGATCATTTGGAATATTATGTGTTAAAATTCGCCCCTGTTTTGCCATCGTGAAATGAAATTCGGAAGGAATTTTACCCCTTATGTAAGATCCGTGTAAGACGAGTGATCATGTGGCCGGAACAAGAAACACGTTCAGTGTGTTTGCGTATGTGCATGTTTTGCAGGGATTTCTATTATTATAAATTTTTTATTTTTTTGGGGGGGTTTACTTGTTTAGCATTTCACTACCTAATTGTGATATGTTTTGCTATGTAATGTGTTATTTATTTGATTTAAGGCTTAATTTACTCTATTTATCTCGAGGTAGTTTTCTAACACTACCACATTTCTCTTACTACGTGCATTTTTATAACAATACTACGTACTACTTGACTGCTTTACAAATTATGTTGAAAATATATAAATAAATATATAACAATAACAACAACAACAACAACAACAACAACAAAAAACCCTTTAAGGAATAGGGGGGGGGAAGAAGAATTTTGTGTGATGGAAAAAAATAAATTCATTTTTTCGCTGAGATCTGAAACAATGCAACAGAAGGGCAGTCGTGGTGAGATTCCTATTGTGACTATATTACCACATACTGTACATCGAATAATTAGATATTACATAAATATTGGATATTACACAAACAGAACTGGAATTTCCAGTAGGATTTCGTTTTACTGAAGGATATCACGTGACGCACTACACTAAGTGTACGAAAGTCCTTTTTTTGTCGATATAATATTCAAACCCATGCCAGAGTATTAGAAATATTTCTTATTAGGATACATGACAGGATTAGCCTTTATAGTTTTTTTCTCCCTGCAGACATTTTGGACACACAGTATACAGGATATCTAGTTAAAGTCCATTTCCGCATCGTATTCCAGGTGAAATGTTTCAAATCCAGAAACTCAAACAGGGTTTGTGTGCTTCTACCTTTCCAACATTCCAGAATCCGTTCCAACAAAAGGATGCTGCTCCTGGTTGGAGGTCTGCCTCCAGGACCTGACCGCCTCCCCAGTAATCTAGTGCAGTACTACGACGACGAAAAGAAGACATGGAAGATCCTTACAAGTGAGTGCCCTAATCTCCATCCTGGAAAGGTTTCTTTTTTTCCCCCTTCTCTTTCCGGAACGATCCTGACGTCTCACCACCAGACTCGTCCCGCGGTAAAATAGAAAGTTCGAACTCCTTAGATGCTTGAGGTAATGATGTATCACTATCGCTTTTAATGTAACTTATTAATCAGAGCGTGACTCGTCTTCACACCATTGTGGAGCTCTGGCATCCCTTCTTTTTTTTCTTTTGCAACACTCTGTTAGCAAGACGAATTTTAATTTGAAGATTTAGTGAGGATTTATCAGCAGATGATCTCTCTCTCTCTCTCTCTCTCTCTCTCACATACACACACACACACACACACACACACACACACACACATTTCATTTAGAAGAAGAGATGACAATGAAACAATTTATCACAGATTAAAAACGTGTGCCGTATTTGTGTGATGGTTGGTGAATATAACGTGACCATGTGGCATTACGCTTAATGTTCGTTTCCATGTCACTGAACAGGAGGAATAGGAACCAGACAAAACAAGCGTTACCTGATGATCACCTGTAACAGCACATCCTGAAGTGTTTTATTCCTCTTACACCACATCAATTTGCCAACAGTTATTCACAAATAATGTTATGGGATGTTCCCGAAACAAGTTAGTTCCTGTTCTCACTTACGTTATAGCAGCTGTAAACACTCGTACTCTCACCGGCATCTTGGTTTTTTTTTGTTTTTTGTTTTTTTGTCTTTTTCGAAGAAAAAAACCCCCACAGCTTGTCATGTTACCTAGAAACCAAAAGGCGTAAGATATTCTGTCCTGAAGAAGCTGGAATGCTTCCCAAAGGTTACAAAGCACTCACACTGGAAACTCCTTCCTTTAACATCTCCTTATATTTATATATATAAAGACAACAAAGCAACAAACACACACATTTATAAATCAGTACTTTAAATCTGACACTAGTGCATGTGTAAATCACAGGTTTATATCAACGAGCTCATTCTAATACATTATTTAGTTGTTTCTCTCATAACAGCTTATTCACAGGGAGATTTGTATGGAGGGTGCCAATAAATATGAAATGTGTAAGAAATGTATCAAGTAAAAGAATGTTGGGGTTTTTTTTGTCAGGAGGTGTTTATTTAATATTGATGGAAGGAGTCTCCAGTGTCAGCACTTTGTAAAAGACAAATATAAAGCTGTGACATCAACATTTCCACCAGTGGAACATTAAATGTAAACAACGCAACACCAGATGCATAAATAGCTACACAAAATTCGTGTTGTTGGTTAACTGGTGTAAGATGTTTAAGAGGACGTGCTGTTATTGGAAAATAAAGGTCATGACGGTAATAGTGACCCCACTTAGCCATCGTTGGTTGTTTTCCTGTAACAGGGTGCCCTGAAGTGTTGTAATCCTAACGTAGCCACCATTTTGTGCAATGTATTTTCATATCACCTGAAGGCAGATAAACATATAAAACGTCTGTATAGCTATAATATACCCATTAAAAACAGCTTTGCCCATAGGAACCATGAGAGTTATTGCCAGTTTACTCAGACATTCAATAAAGATTGAGCTATATGAGCGTATCATATACAGGGTCAAACAGTTAGAGGATCATTTGCTTTCTCAATGAGCTTCGAGTGTTAGATAGCCCATGGCAATTCAGAACGTCCAAATCGCAAAATCATCCTTAACACATTATCATGTGGTTAAAGTGGCAGTGTGTGCACTGAGGATCTGGAGACATCTCTGGTAGAAATACAGCCCGTCTAGTCAGAAGGCGTTGAATTGTTTTCTATATCAGCAGCTCAGTAGTGCTAACTAACAGCTCATTCACCAGGGTCTGTGTACCAGGTACGCCACAGAAACGGGTTCAAAAAGGTTTTCCGTAGTTTTTAACGGAAGGAGTCTCCAGTGCAGGGCTTTGTAACAGTTTTCTGACATCTCCAAAAAAGGAGGAGTTTACGCTTTTGGGGTTTTTCACTAACCTGACAAGTTGCGTTTTTGGTTAATGAAAAACTGTTTAGCAATACTACAACATTATATAGGCTTTATAGCACACTGCGCAGAGCCAAGACTGGCAAACTAGTTAGCTAAAGATTTCAAACTATGAACACAAAGAAGTGACCAGATCCTCTCGAAGTGTAGGGCTAGTTAAAGGCCTGCTGTTGATGAACTAGGCCACAAGTATTAGTTAGCTAGCAAAAAAACACAGAGCATAAAAATAGGGCTATGAAAATTTGGTGGAGAGAGAGAGAGAGAGAGAGAGAGAGAATAGCAAGAGCATGAGCAGACAGACACCAAAAAAAAAAAAAAAGCATAGTTAGCAAGCTAGCTGCCTTAAAAACCCATGGAGAAAATTACCAGATATTGAACAAGCATTGTTAGCATCCTAGTTACCTTAAAACCACTTATGGAAATTTACTAAACGCCACAGAAACATTGTTAGTGAGCTAGCTGCCTTTAAAGAAAACATGACCAGATATCTAACAAACATTGTTAGCATGCTAGTTGAATAAAACACACACACACCAAGAAAGTGACTATACACCAGATATACATTTCTAGCAAGCTAGCTGCCTTAAAAACAGGACTAGACTTAACATTTTTAGCAAGTTAGCCATAAAAACCATGTTAAGAATGTGAACAGACACCAAACAGACATTGCTAATGAGCTAGCTGCCTTTATTAAAAAACATTAAACAAACATTTTAGCAAGCTATCTGGCTTAAAAACATGTGAGGAATGTGAACAGCCACTAAGCTAATATTTTTTATCCAGCTAGCTGGATTATAAACAGGTTTAAAAGGGACCTGACACAAAACATTGTTAGCAAGCTAGCTGCCTTAGAGCCCAGAGAATAAAACACACACACAAAAATGAGCAGGCTTTGTTTTTATTTATTTTTCTTTGGCAAAGGCATGCTAGCTTGTTTTTGTCAGCATTGTATTAAGGTATTTAACGTTCCACTGAAGACAGGTGGTGTTTTTTTTGTGTTCTTTTCAGACTCAATAACTCTATCTTCTGAATAAACTAAACTAAACACAGTGTACTACAGGGCTAACACTAGCTCCTGACTTTGCACTGATCCACCACCCAAAAGGGGGCACATACTTTATGCTTTACAAACCACCTCCCCTGACCCTGTTTGTGATTTGACATGACGACATCAGGGCCTTCTCTTCCTTTTACATGAAGGAGAGAGCGCCATCTAGTGTTGTCAAGTCGCCATCTCCCCCACCCCGAGCCCAGCAGCTCCCCTTAATCAGACAGGGTTTAAGTCAATGATTGATTAGATACCGATTGGTAAACATAATTAATTTAATAAATTAAAGTTTAAGGCCACACATAAGTCCGCCTATAGGTATCATGCTGCAGAGCACACTAAATACAGCTTTGAATATGTTTGTGTTCACGAAGTGTCTGTTTTAAAGGCATTAGTCAGGACTGGAGCTCGAGCGGTTAAGCGGGTAAGGTACCACAGGTGAGGAATAGGCCCCGCCTCCCATCCCTGCCCATGCACACAAAGCCACGCCCCCAGCATCACCAAGGCCAGCAGAGGTCACTTAATTTTGTGATGGCGTTTATAAGGCAAATATACAGGGCAGGACCTGATTAAGGTTGTAATCCGGCTCATGAAATAAATTTATTATCCGTGTTTTAAATTAAAATCGCCTCGTGGACCGAAATTAAATTAACAGATCAAAAACGTGCTAGTCACTGTTGCTCCACTAGAGGGCGAAAAAGAGCAATAAACTCAGGAACATGAACTTGGCTACTGACAGAATGCTTTACCCCTGGAGCACCCCTGGGGTCATATTTGACTCTAACATTTATTTCACCCTTATATTCAACCCACTCGTTGGTTTGTGGACATTAGTGGACATCATAACATGTATCAGGAAAGGGTTAATTTAAAAAAAAAAAAAAACACCTGTTTTTGGGTTCACTGAGTCTGTATCATCATTTTAGCCCATGGAGATATTTTTCCAATTATGATCAGGTGGTCTGGGTTTTCCAGGGTTAATGATACACCAGTCTAAATTAGCAGGCAAAATTTCTTTGACTGTTTTCCAAAACACCGAATTTGGAATCACAAATATTAAACGACAAAAAAAAACCCCAATGAGCTTTGTGTTTAATGTGTTTTGATACCGACTGATGAGGTCACCTGAAAGTAGAAATCTCTGACCCAAAATTATCGACTTAATCACAATTATGAATTAATTAGGGCGACACAGTGGCTAAGTGGTTAGCACTGTCACCTCACAGTGAAACAGTCCTGGGCTCGAGCCCCGGGTTCAGCATGGGTGCCTCTCAGTGTGGAGTTTGCATGTTCTCCCTGTGTCAGCATGGGTTTTCTCTGGGTTCTCCAGTTTCCTCCCACTGTCCAAAGACATGCGTGTTAGGCAGATTGGCTACCCTAAATTTAAATTGCCGATAGGTGTGCATGTGTGAGAGCATGAACCTGAGTCAGGGAAGGGTCGAATGCGCTTGGCTACGGGAATTTCAGCTGAGCCCCGTGGGGGCCGCTTGGTACCCTATGTGCCGTACGGCACGTACAGGACCTGAGAGAGAGAGATGAATTAATTAGCAGAAATTTGACATGCAAAATTAGAAATTTGTCTTTGATGTCATGAACACGATTCGTAGTTGTGTGTTTGCTAATTCTATTCTTTAAAAAACAAAGACAAAAACATCCTTAACCACATTACACATTTACTCAAAGAAATTTTGGTCAGCTTGTAGCCTAATTTTTGAATAAAGAATATTTTTTGTCTTAGATACAATGTTGAAATGTTACACGGTTGAATTTATATGAGGTAAAAGAGCCAGTCTGGACTCCCTATCCCCCCCCACCACCTCCATGTTTTTCCTGTTTCCTCGAATGATCTTTTTATTAGCTGCTTTATCCGGCGTTCCCACAGTCACCTCGCTGATCTGCGGCAGATAAAGTTGTATTATCTTGCCAGGCAGTAGCTCAGGTGTGTCACTCGCAGAACTTTGGGGAATTGGTCAATGAAAGAAGTGCGATTCAAGGCTGTCTAATTTGCCAGCGACGGCGATCCATCAGGCAGCCGAGGGGTGACAGTGGAGATGAATGATAGAGACAGACAGGTGGCTCTTAACGTACGACTGATTTACGCGGCAGTGGCACGGGCCAGAGATTTATTGAGTGAACATGATCGTGTTCATTATGACTAACACTTCGAGACCATTTCTCTCTATTCCTACAGGGGGGTCACTTCAGATGGAGGCGCATCAACAAAATTTGCTGTTAGAAACAGATTCATGCGGTATTTGTATTTTCAAATACACTGAGAGGACAGCTGAGCTTTAGCTCTAACTAAATTAAAATAATTTTTTTAATCTTTTTAAAATTCTTGCTAGACCAAGGATACCGCAACATCGGGAACAAGCTCTGATAACGTACAACAAACCGACACGGTGTGTTAATCTTATTGTGACATGTTTTGTTGTAAAAAAAACCCCCAAAAAAACAAATCCATAAGGAATAAAACACACGTGGAACATTCATTAAAGTTAGTTCATGTAATCTCTTACATTAGAGAAGCTATAAACAGTCATTTTCTATCTTTTGATTATTAAAACAAAAAACACAGATTGCATAAAGTTACCGTTCCAAAATGCTGAGACTGGAGACTCCTTCCCTACACGTTACATAAACATCTACGTCATCATAGTAGTCATTATACTGTATGTACGCTTGGTTAAATAACAACTCATACAAGTCCGTGTGTTAGCGGTTACTCCAGAAATGTTAAAGCTGCTGATATTTGACCAATCAGAAGTGAGAATTCAGCATCGCTCTTCTTGATCATTGTTCTTCTTACGGTTTTGTTTTGCAGTAATGCCTTACAACAGCGCTCATCACTGTGTAGTAGAAGTGGAGAACTTTCTTCTGCTACTAGGTGGAGAGGACCAGTGGAACCCGAACGGTAAAATATCCAACATGAATCATAAATAAATCATCAGTCCGTCTTTAAAGAAACATCAGGGTGTGTAAAGGAATTTTGATTCCTCCGCAGGCAAACACAGCACTAACTTCGTAAGCCGATACGACCCAAGATTCAACAGCTGGATCCAGCTGCCTCCGATGCAAGAGAGGTACGGTTTACAAAGAAAATCTGTTAGGTAGAGTTTCTTTTTTTTTTTTTTTTTTGACCACTATAAAGACGTGACCCGTCTGAACGGTGTGTTCTTCAGGAGGGCGAGTTTCTTTGCATGTTGTCTGGATAAACACCTTTACGTGATTGGAGGGAGGAACGAGACGGGCTACCTGTCCAGTGTGGAGGCGTTTAACCTGGAGACTAACGAATGGAACTACGTTTCGTCTCTTCCTCAACCTCTCGCAGCCCACGCAGGTGCCGTCCATAATGGGAAAATCTACATTTCAGGTGAATTGGTCTTAAACCGAGTCCGAATTCCTTCCTTCCTTCCATTTAGATGTTCGAGGCATATGTAGAATCTGAAAGAAATTCCAGCCTTGCGGATAAATTGCATCTATAACATGTCTAATAACAAAACCAGGAAAAAAATCAGATGAAGAAGGGTTTATTTTATGATTTTTGTTTTCGTCTACTCATGACCATTGCATTACCAGAAACTTTAAGCTCCACCCGACTTCAAAATAATTTCCATGCCATCTATCCTTAAAAAAAAAATTGATTTTGGATTTATATGTCGTTATATATGATATACAGGTGGAGTCCATAATGGCGAGTATGTGTCCTGGCTGTACTGCTATGACCCGGTGATGGACGTGTGGGCCAGGAAACAGGATATGAACACTAAACGTGCTATACACGCACTTGCAGTCATGAACGATCGCCTCTACGCTATTGGTGGAAATCATTTAAAAGGTAAAATTCATATGACGCATATTGCATGGGACAAAAAAAATTGTCCAAAACGATTTAGGAAAAGTAGCTTCAGGACATGCTGTTACAGGAAAATAATCGAGGACTGAGTAGTTTATTCCACTTATATCGCAGCAATTTGCTCGTGAAATCGCAGCGTGTGGAATGCCTGAGAAACAAGTTAATCTGCCACACAACCCGTTCCTGTAGAAGCCATAACCTATTAGAACAAGTTCATTAAAGGGGCGGGCTCACGCTTCCCAGAATCCAATGTGTTGTTTTTGCTTTGAAAGCACCTGACCGCTACCTGGTAGCACACTGTGTAGCAAAACCTCCACAAACTCCCTATTAGTGATCCCTTCGGATCCCATCTCAAACTGTTTCTTCATTAGCATGTCACACGTGGATGCTTTGAACAAATAATGCCTTTTTTTCCCCCTTCGGGTCTGTTACACACCGAATGACCGCACAAAAACAAACTGATTGGTCGAAAGTGGCTGGTGAGGCAGTAGCGTTTTGTTCCGTGATTTCTGCATTCATTTGGTTTTCTTCATTAATCTCTCAGTTGCCGGTGTCTACCTTATGGATACACACACACA
>JAQMCW010000032.1:1586224-1596311 GCA_030068335.1 Chrysichthys cranchii | reverse complement strand
TTTGATAAATATAACCATTTCATTTATTTGTTTATTATACATTTTATTTTTTCCATGATGACAGGTGAGGCTCTGCCCCCCTGCCTCTCCTGACCGCACGTCACTGAAATATAGCTACTTTTACAAAATATCTTCAATTTCACGTTACAGTTTAAGATCAGTGGCCTAAGATGTCACCCGATTGTTGCGGGTTGTTTATGGAATATCTCCACCCTCAAAAATGGCAACTCGCTTCTTGGCACAGAGGATCCTGGGAAGGGTGAGCCGGCCCCTTTGACATAACACACGTTATAGAAAATGAATCGGCATGCTCTGACCAATCAGAATCCAGATTTCATCAGGGCTGTTGCATAAAATATGGGTTATGTTAATATCAGTATCAGTATCATGCAACTCAAGTCAGTTTATCTGTCCTGTTAATAAGATTCAGTATCCGGGGGAATAAAAATCTGGGGGAAGTGTATCTATGCCACGTGTTTTTAATAGAGTGATCCTACCCTCTGATAATGGTTAAAAAAATCATTTCTGTCGACTTTTGTTTTAATAGTGAAACTTTGTCTTGCTGATTGATTCTACAAGGTGATAACCACCCCGTCTTTTCCTGTAGGCTTCTCTCATCTGGACGTGATGCTGGTGGAATGTTACGATCCTAAAGGAGATCAGTGGAACATCCTGCAGACGCCCATCCTGGAGGGCCGCAGTGGTCCCGGCTGTGCCGTGCTGGACGACAGCATTTACTTGGTTGGAGGCTACAGCTGGAGCATGGTAACTACCACCAACATCTGGCACGATGTTAGCGCAGGGGTGGGCGAACTGAGCCATGGAGGGCCGGTGCGGGTTTTTGGTCCAACCTTTCTATCAGCAATAAAAAAGACCCCTCCCATGCTTCTAATCAGCTTTTTATTGGCTGATTAAAAGGTCGTTCCAAAAAACTGCACACACCGGCCCTCCATGGCTTGGATCGCCCACCCTCGTGTTAGCAGGAATACACAAGAACGTACCACAGCGCTGATACATTCTCAGTTCTGATTGGTCAGGAGGTGTTGGGTAATTTTCCCAAACAGTACGCATACGTTCTAATCGTTCCTATGATAACACACTCGTCCGTAGGGACGTGTACTTTTGGTCTGGTGAGGGAATGACTGTTTATAGCTGCTGTAATCTCAGGGATAACTTGTTTTGCTGTAATGGTTGGGAAATCGGCGTGGTATAAGAGGAATGAAACCCACCGTTGATTATTTTCCTATAGCAGCATGCCCCCCGGGTGTTTTATTCCTCACCTAGTGCTGTAAATGGTTACTAATCGGACTTGTTACTTAGATTTTTTTTAACATTTTCCTTTAAATAAATTCTCACCGTGTCTTATTTCAGGGAGCCTACAAGTCGTCCACCATCTGCTACAGCCCGGAGAAAGGAACGTGGACCGAGCTAGAAGGCGAAGTCGCAGAACCTTTAGCCGGACCAGCATGTGCCACCGTCATACTTCCAGCTTGCCTGCCGTTTAACAAATGACAGATAATAGTGTGAGAAAAAAACAGCTCTTAGGATGGACAGAAAGGCCATCACTAAATGTAAACGATGCAGACTGTCTAGAGAGACCGATTGCATAGGAGGTGTATAAATTATTTTTTTACACGTCTGACGAGAGCACTTTCTTTCTTTCTTTCTTTCCTTCCTTCCTTCTTTCTTTCTTTCTTTCTTCCTTCCTTTCTTTAATACTTAAAAAAAAGAAACCTGATTCGTTTTTAATGTGTGTTGACATTCAAAACCTTTGCTCACCTTTCCCTTTGCCTTTTTTGTTGGCTTAACTCAATATCGCACGCATAACCGATATAGCTTCCATTTGTACTTTGTATTTTGTGGAGAGAAAAAAAAAAACAACAAAAACAAACAAACAAAAAAAAAACAAAGAAGAAGAAGAAAAACAATATTCCGTCCGAGCTGATGCAATGTTGGAAATTTGAAACGTGTTCATGTCCTGGGACGATTCGAGAAAAGAATCGGATTGTTTTATTCTAGAAAAAACTCATGAATCCCGTCGTAACACTGTAGATTAGAGACGTGTCCATTACGCTCCTGCTTGTTAAATATCGTAGCCATACTGTATACAGTACAGCGTATGTACAGAGGACCAAGGGGCAAGGAAGTAGTCATAACTAAAGCTCCTCGAATATACCACAGACGAGGACGAAAAAGGAACGAGCAGTCGCAAATATTGTTTACCGAGCCATGTGCCGTGTATGCATGGTCTTAACGGAGAACCTTACGTTACGCTTTTTTCCCCCTTTTCTGTCAGATATTACCTGTTAATGTTTAACAGTGCCTATTTCTAATGCTAGCTTCATTCTTTCCCATTTCTTTCTTTTAGGAAATAGAGGAACGCTGTCCCTGAATGGTTCAGCGCTTGACAAATTTGACCCAAATTAAATAAATAAACAGACGAAATAAACGAATGAATGAACGAATTGCAACGTTTCAAGATTCCAGATCAGCACTGTTAGCGTAGCCGTCGTCCCGTTCGGTCATGAGAGGTATCTATGTTAATTTTCATTCCTGTAAATAGTCTCTTGCGGTGGAACATTTTTGTGCCCATGGGATTTATTATCAAATCCTGTTATGTTATTATACATTTTAAACGATGAAAATAAAATGGAAAATTTCTGGATTGTTACGGTCTCTTGAATCTGGATTTTTCAAAAACCTTTCCTAGCATATCGATGCTAATGCGTTCTTGTTTCTATAGTAACAGCGTGCAACTGGGAAGTGTCCTGCGGACGCGCCGCATGCTCAAACGTTAATCGTAAACAGTTTAAAATGTTTTGTTATTCAACAAAGAAAATTGCTACATATGCTGTAGGGAGGTTTCTTTAACGTTTTGTGGAAGGAGCGTCCGGTGTCAGAGGTTTGATAAGTTTACTGACAGCTACAAGACAGAAGTTTTACACTTTGTGGTTTCTTTGCTGTGTGTCAGTGTGTGTGTGTGTGTGTGTGTGTGTGTGTTTTAATAGACTTCAAGAGAGAGATAAAAATAAATTCTGCTGAGGGAGCGACTGGTCTATTAATAGCTACTATAGCCTAAGTGATAACAGGAACTAACTTGTTTCGAGGACATTAATTGTAATCCTAAATGGATAAAAAACAATGTGTGACTTGTTCTTCAATAACTGAAAGAAAGTTACAGGTTTATTTTTAAAGCCTGGTTGCTGGAGATTCCTTCCAGCTATGGTGAATAAACATTTCGAAACAGATTACACATTCTCGTGTTATGTTTAATTTTATGTGGAGACAAGTTCCTGCCTAAGCTGTTACTATGGAAACCAATGACTGTAACAAACAAACAAACAAACAAACAAACATGGACAGGGTGGCTCCATGCCCTTCAGTTCTGTAGAAATGAAACCAAAATTCCTCTGCATGGAATATGTTGTCATCAGTGGCGGAACATTTGCACACAAGGCCCTGGGGCAAAACACCGATCGGCGTTCCCCCCCAGGGCAAAACACCAATTCTCATAACTTTGTGTGTATTTAGTATATGGGAGGGGCCTCTTATGGCTGGGGGGAAGGGTCCTCTACTATCCAGGGGAGGGCCCTGGGCCCAGGGGCGGTGGCCCCGCCCATAGCTCCGCCCGTGGTTCTCGTATTTGAAGCCACTTGGAGTCTGCGCAGTGGAGATGAGTGTCGAACTCGGGTACGCCTGCTCATTCTGGTAGGCCTGCCCCTCCCACCAAGGGTCAATCATGTCATTCCCAAGTGTTTCCATGCTTTTTCATGATGTAGTTTTCAAAACTAATTTCTGTGGGTGGGGAATACCAAATATGTAGATATCAGCATAGGGAAGATCACCTGTTTGAATTAGAGATTGTAAAAGGAAAGAGGGCGGGGTTAAACATTATACTGCAGCCTTCCAGCTAGGGCACTCGACCTATGGTGGTGTCATTTTTTTAGAAATGTTACGCTGTCCATGTTTTTTTTTTTTTTTTTTAATTTATAAATCATTTCACGCACTGTCACCTCACACCAAGAAGGTTTTGGGTTAGAGCCAGGTCGCCGACTGGAGGCTTTCTGCGAGAGTTTCCTCTGGGTGCTCTGGTTTCCTCTGACAGTCCAAAAAAAACATCCAGATTAGGACGATGTATTCACTCTCACTCACTCTGCTGCGTAACTCTGGTCAGCGTCGCGGGGGGGGGGGAACCTGGAGCCAATCCCAGCTTACTTCGGATGGCGAGAGGCGGGGTTACACCCTGGGCAGGTCCCCAATCCACTGCAGGGTGACACATAGAGACAGACAACCACTCACACTCACATTCACACCTACGGCCAATTTAGAGTCACCAATCAGCCTAATCCCCTCTGTGCATGTCTTTGGACTGTTGGAGGAAACCCACACGGACACGGGCAGAACATGCAAACTCCACACAGAAAGGCACCCAGGTCGACCCCGGGGATCGAACCCAGGAGCTGCTTGCTGTGAGGCGACAGTGCTAACCACCGCACCGCACCGCACCGCACCGCACCGCACCGCACCGCACCGCACCGCACCGCACCGCACCGCACCGCACCGCACACTAGATGTGAACGTGAGTGAGATCAGCTGAGGTTGGTTCCCAGCAACCCTGGTGGATGGATGGAGAATGCATCAGCATGGCTGCAGTTTGCACACATCTCCACTGGGGGGCGATCAGACACAAAACCTGATAAAAAATTATTTTTTAAAAGAAGCTCGACAGGAGAAGAAGTAGTAATACAGGAAGCGCGTCAGTGATTGGAGCAGCTGTGAGAGCTTCAGTGTCTGCTCTTCTGGAGGAGTGCTTCGTTTTTACAGATGTGATGTTTATGTTATATTAATCAGACGTCATTTCCGGCATGAAATCTGCATGTTGTTGAAGATAGTGAAGAAGAAAATGATGATGGAGGAGGATTGCTGTTGTTGCTGTAATGTCACATGTGGAGTCAGACTTTACCCTGAAGGACAGAAGCAAAGCTGAGACACTCCTCTCCCTCCCTCCCTCTCCCTCTCTCTCTCTCTCTCTCTCCCTCTCTCTCTCTCCCTCTCTCTCTCTCTCTGCCATGCCGACCTCGAGGAACACCGGTCCCAAAAGGTAGCTGGGTTTTTATTTCAAATAAACAACGACAAAACCTGATTATTTTCTGCACCTAATCAAATAATAAACCCCAAATAAACTCTGTAATTAACTCCTCGTGCTCAGCTAATATAAACACTCAGCACGTCACTAATTGCAGCACGTGACTCCAATTAAGCTGCTTCATTCTCTGGGAACCATTTCATAACATTCAAACAACCTTAAGTCTATATACCTTACACACACACAGCAAGTAAAGTCACTTTATCTATCTATCTATCTATCTATCTGTGTCATCTTTTTAGAATGTGTGTGTGTGTGTGTGTGTGTGTGTGTGTGTGTGTGTGTGTGTGTGTAAACTAACCTTCTTGGTACATCCCTGTAACATTCTCTTCCGAACACAGCTTCCTGTAAGGTTTCTGTAGCCTTCTTATTTCCTTGTGAATGAAACTCGCTGTAATGTTTTTTTTCCTTCTTCTTCTTGTGAATAAAGCTTCAGGAATCCTCCTCAGAAAGTTTTTCATCCAAACCGACCTTCTGTGACGTTTCTATCATGGTTTTTCTTGCAAATTAACCTCCAGGGAACGTTCTGGGAACGCTCTTGGAACATTCTCTGTCTCTCACAAGCAATCCTTTTTTTTTTTTTTCTTTTTTTGTCTTGTCTTGTCTTGTATAAAAATTCACCCACAGGAGAAAGTCCATGTCATGTCCTCTTGCTGTGCATCAAATCTGCATTATTGCTGTCGAAGGAGACGTTTCTGTAATGTTCTCTTCCAGGACATTCTCGAGGTTGGCTAAGTTGCACTTCAAACCCAGAATGTTACTTTTGGGTCCCTCAAAACCAACGTCTGGTGACTGTTCGTCGTCGTTTATCATATAACTGTAAGAGAATGTTGTTTTAATGTTTTGGGAATGGCGTTGACTTTGTTGCTAGCAAAGGAACACACGCCAATGGAATGGGGGGGGGGTATAATACATACATATACACACCATACAAGGAGATGTTTAAAGGAAGGAGTCTCCAGTGTGAGTGCTTTGTAACCTTTGGGAAGTTTTCCAACTTCTTCAGGGCAGAATAACTTGCACCGTGTGGTTTCTAGGTAACATGACAAGCTGCTTTTTTGTTTGTTTGTTTGTTTTTGGGGTTTTTTCTTTCTAAAAACCAAGATGTCAGTAAGAGATTACGAGTGTTTATAGCTGCTATACCTTAAGTGAGAACAGGAAGTAGCTTGTTTTGGGAACATCCCACAACTATAAACAAACACTCCAGTTATGAGGTGAGAGTCATCACTAGGGTGTGGGGAAGGCATAGCCTGTATTTGGGGGAAGTGGAGAGATCTTTCACTTATCCATGTGGGATTGTTCACCAGAGGAGAAAGTGGAGCATCAGGATTGAATGAATTCAGATTATTATTATTATTATTATTATTATTATTATTATTATTTTTCCTGCTCTGCAGGCCGAGGCTGGACTGGAGGTTCGTCAAGAGATTCTACAGGATTGTTCGAGTGCTTTTCCCGAGCTGGTGCAGTCAGAATGTTGTGATGTATGGGACGCTGCTTGGAGTCACGCTTTTAGGTAACAAAAAGAAAAATGTAAAATGTTAAACGCGTGCCATTTTCTAGCTAAATTCTCAAGCGGTTTCATTAGTCATGTCTTATAAAAACTCTACTGTTAAATAAATGTAATGGATATAATGCCCCTTTTTTGACACATCAGCAAACTTGGAAACTTTTTTTTTTTTTTTTTTTTTTTTTTTTATCTGTGGTTGGAAGATATTTTGCTGACTAAGTTCAGTTTATGGTCCTTTACTGCCTGTAGGAACACTCGCACCAAGTACAAAGAGCAAATGTATATTTTCTGACAAATATTTGTGAGACGAACCTTTAACTATAGTATGTAATATGCAGTCAAAAGTGTGTAAAAATGCAAAGGTAGAATAAAGTACAATACCTAAAAGTAACACACAAGTAAAATTAATTCAGATAAGAGTCAAAGCTTTAACTTTTTTTTTTTTTTTTATTTGTTTGATTAAAGTAATTTTACTGATTTTTTTTTTTTTTTTTTTTTTTAAAGAGGAAAAAAAATCCAAAAAAGCCCAAAGTTTTTAAAGATGTCTACTATAGACCTGAGCAGTAACTGTGCAGGCGGTCCTTAACATGTGTCACAATGTAATAAAAAAAATAAATAAAAATGCTTTGTAAAGGTTGTGGTAACTTTGTTTTTCTTTTAGAACATTTATCAAGTGTGATTAATATTGATTATTTTCCCCCCTCTGTGTCAGTTCAGCTGGTGATTTATCAGGTGGGACTGATCCCGAGTCAGTTCTACAGCGTGTTGTCGGAGAAGAACTACGGCAGCTTTAAGGCGCTGGTGGCGTCGTCTGTCCTGCTCGTCCTGGTCAACTCTGCAGTACGTTCACCTGCCGACTACCCCAGGGACGCTTTAGTAACGTACCAGAACGAGCGTGTTAATATGAACCTGCAGTTTTTCATTCTCGTATAAAATACACCAGTACAGTGGAGCCTTGGCTTAGGAGTTTAATTCGTTCCGTTATGGAGCTCGTAACTCAAATTACTCGTATGTCAAATCAGTTTTCTCCATTGAAATGAATTGAAATGCCATTAATGCGTTCCAGATCCCCCCAAAACATGGCAATTTTTTTGTTACATGTTTTTAAGTAAGACGAATGTACTTATAAATAACAAATATTGTATAAAAACACAATACAATATAATGTACGGCAATAAACTGGTTTTATTAAGTGTAATGTACAGCGTTTACCTTGGAGATCAGACGACTTGAAGACGCTGACGGAGGTGGAGGAGAAAGGCTGAACTGAATAACTGAATCTTATTGGCTGATTTTTGCCCTTTTCGCCACGCTTTCCTCACTTTCATCTGCAGGGGTTTTCGATAAAAACCTTTCCAATGAAGTCTGTTTCATCCTCTTTTCAGAACGTTTCTGAAATGCGTTAGGGCACGTGTCATTAAATAGCGCTGTCGCACGCCCAGGTGTAACTTTTTCTGGGTGTTTCTTTTGAATAAAGTCAAAGTAAGGAAATGATTTTAAGGCCCTTGGCTGGCGTTATAGCCTTTATCGACGACTTCTGCTTCAGTGTGGTGCAGATCATAGAAGTGCTACGCTCGCACTGCTTCGCCAAGTCGACTACATGCACACCTCGGGCATGTTTTTCGATAATTTCTTTCTTTAATTCAATGCGGATCACCCACTTCTTCTCAGCACCGTCCTTCACACTCACTTTCTTCGGACAACTAGCGCCATCTAGTGGTGGGGGATCTGAAGCTGGCTCGTAACACGAATTTTAGCTCTCAACTCAAAGCAAAAAATCGTCCGAGAGACGGCATCGTATGTCACTCGTTAGTTGGGACACTCGTAAGTCAAGGTCCCACTGTATTCCTCGTGACGTTCATGTTCGTCCAAACCTGAGCATATTTGTGTGTTTGGGTTTCTCAGCTGAAGAGTCTGGAGCAGTACATCTCCAATCTCCTGTACCTCAGCTGGAGGAAATGTCTAACACAGAGCCTCCATCGAGATTACTTCAGCGGACGTGTCTACTACACCCTCAACGTGCTCCAGAAGGACATCGATAACCCGTAACGTTTCTCTTAAACGTCATCAACGTAACAGTGTCCCACTGTAGCTGATAACAGAACAAACTAACTCCAGAATCGCTAAACACAACTCGGGTATTTCACTATAAACGTATTTAATTTGTTTGAACATGTCAGTTTGTACTTGCACAAATAAGTATTTGATGAATTTCTTATGAGATTGTGACATAATGCTACAGGGACGTTTGCGTAATGTCCTTGAATGTTAGTTTGTAGTTACCAAAATAAATAAATCCAATTAAACCCCTCAAACCAATAAAAAAAAAAAAAGTCTCTAATTTGTGAACCTTGTTGGAGACCAACCAAAGAATGTTCCTTGTAGCGTAGTTTGTAGCTTACAAAAAAACAACTATACTTAAAAGCAAACGTTGGTGAGCTTGATTTAAGAGATTCTTACTTGGTTGTTCCCAGAAAGTTTGAAGTTTGTAGCAGAGATATTGTAGTAGCTGTATGGATCTGGCAAGGTTTTTACCGAACTGTTAGGAGAACATTGTGGAAATGTTAGAATGTTGTAATTATGAAAAATGGTCCACTCTCAGAAGGCTATGTTGTAGTTACAAGAAAAAAGTTTCAGGAGCGTTCCTGGAAGGTTAATTTGTAGCTTACGAAAATTACCTAAAGTGACTTTATTCCAAAGAGTATGTTCCTGGAATGTTAGTTTGTAGTTATGGTGAGAAATGGTACCTAAGAGCAGCCTTTGGCAAACTTGTAGAGCTTCCCATTAGAGAATGAGATGGAAAATGTCTCAGTTTATAGCTATAAATACTGATTTCATACATCTCCTGCTTGGAGACCATGAAAGAACGTTACAGGAACATTCCTGAAAGTTGATTTTAAAAAAACGAAAAATACCTCAGCACAAACTTGGCTGACTTTCCTGGAAGAGAACATTTTCCAAAATGTTCTCTGAACCTTAGTTTGCTGTTAGGCAAAAAAAAAAAAAAAAAGTGCTACCTAATTTGTTTACCTCCTGTCATGAGACGAGGAAAAGAGGTCACTGGAACGTTCCTAGAAAGTCTCTGTGAAAGATACGAAAAATTAGTACCTCGAAATGAGCTTCAACATTTAGAGAACGTTACATAACCATTTGAACTTTACTGGAATGTTAGGTGGTAAAACTTCTTGATAAAGTTACAAAAATGTTCCCAGAACATCACGCATGGGGAGCGGTACAGGGACATTCTTGAAGCTTGCTTTAAGTAGGTGACATTTTGAATGCGGAGTTTGTTGTTGTTCTCAGCCACAGCTGTTTAAGTATGTTATGGTGTGTGTCTACATTAAAGTGTGTGTGTGTGTGTGTGTGTGTGTGTGTGTGTGTGTGTGTGTGTGTGTGTATCTGCCTGTTTGTCAAACAGAGACCAGAGGATC
>JAQMCW010000032.1:1551777-1575472 GCA_030068335.1 Chrysichthys cranchii | reverse complement strand
TATATATATATATATATATATATAATTTTATATATATATAAATAAAAAAACCAATGGTTGGGTGTTTATATTAATTTTAAGCTGAACTGACCATTTTAAAATGAGTCGAGTCAACATGACGAATCTTGAAAAGATGAGAGAGTAAGTTAAAGTAACAAGATATTAATTAAAATTAAAAAGGACGTCATCTTGAAATAAGCGATTCTGCTGAAAATGAGACATAATGTGTGGCATCTTGACATCGGTCAGAATAAGTCTAGATAGGTTAAAATAAGCTTAAGTTTTAGTAAGGGGATCTGATCTGGAAATTTCATTCTTTCTATAATGGCATCGAAGTAATGAGTTACAGTTAAGTGAATG
Organism: Chrysichthys cranchii; assembly: GCA_030068335.1. Classification (NCBI taxonomy): domain Eukaryota; kingdom Metazoa; phylum Chordata; class Actinopteri; order Siluriformes; family Claroteidae; genus Chrysichthys; species Chrysichthys cranchii. Next base: position 1,575,112 of record JAQMCW010000032.1, on the reverse strand, counting down.
TTTAAGTAATAAAGCATTTCTACTTAAATTGTAAATTTGACATAATGAGGTATGAGGTTGAAATAATGACACATTTTGAGAAAACAAATTAAGTTGAAATAATGAGAAATCAGTTTAAATTAACATCTGGGAATGTCATTTAGTGAAAAATAGATGCATCAAAATGACAACTAAACATAAAATATCCTGTTATAGCTACATATGGACCAAAAAAAAAAGTCTCGCCTTGAAATAGAGGTAACAAGATTAAGGCGATTAAGTTGAATTAACAAGCATAATGGGTTAAAGTAATATTCACTATTCACCTGAAATAATGCTACATCTTGAAATGAGTCCTTCAGTCAAAAATAATCAGAACTCGAATTAATAATGACATCTTAAAATAGAGTTCACTCAAAATAACGAGATATTAAAACAAAACTCTGGGGGGGGGAACGTTTAAACTTAAATATTACACACAGAATATGAAGGCATTTTGAAATAGTCAAGCCTCAATAATGAGATATTATCTCAGAGTAACATCTGGATGTTGGCTAGTGAAACTGAACTAAGAACTCGTCATCTTGGGAAAAAGTCAAAAAATGAGATAAGTAGACAAGGAGCTATTAAGTTGGAATAATGGCACCTTCAATAAGCAAGTTGAAATAATGAGAAATTAAGTTGAACCAACTAAATGCACATCGACTGTGCCCCCCCCACACACACACATATACACGCACAGCTTGCAGTTCAGGGGAAAGGCACGAATTCTTCTTTTTTTGGAAAGGGGGGGGGTTGTAGTGTTGTAGGTGGTTTATTAATGTTTTAATTCATCAGACAGGATGTCAGGAATCTTCAGGCTTTACACACGTTTGTAAAAGTGAAGTCGGTTCTCCGGTAAGTTGCATGCTGCTCCTGGACTTGGAGCTGTAAGATGGAGGAGGTGTTGGAGGTGGTGACCTGCTCAGGGACAGGTTTATTTTGGACAGGAGGCCGAGCCGATGTGATATGAGCGCCTCAGCCATTTGTCAGACTGCAGAGAAAAGAGAATGAGCACATCAGGGTGGTGGGGTAGAGGGGGAGAAAATAACGCCGTGCTCGTTTTCCACCAGCGCCACATTCCGCTTGTTCCGAGCACCCTCACCTCCTGCAGCACCTCCCTCCCTCCCTCCCTCCTCAGCATTTCTGCATGCGCGCACGAGCGGATTCACCACTATTGGAACTTCATTTTCGTTTATTTATTTATTTTTTATTCCATTCTTTCCGCCGGATACACGTTTGGACGTCTCTGGACTTGATGACAGATCTCGGACACGCCTGAGGAAAGGTAAGATCTTTTAGAGTGTCATGACTTGTCCTGCTGGGGAAACTTTAACCCAACGTTTTCTGCGTCATGTTAGGGGGGCCGCGTGCATTTGAGTTTTCTCGTGTAGGCAGTGACTCGAACTGACGTTTGTGACGTTGTCGTGTGTTGGTGCAATGAGCAGCATCCAGACAAGAAAGTTTTAATAACAGAAATGTGAAATGAAAGTAGAATTGAGGCTGAAGTGGCTCTTGGTCTTGTGAGTGTCCTGAGAGCAGCTGATCGCGCGCCGCTTCTACAAATGGCAATAAAGCGAGATGTGCGCGGACAGCTGAGGCTATTTTCAGACATGAGCTCCAGAGTTAATGCCACAAATGTCACACACACGTCCATCATTACTTATTATTATTATTATTATTATTATTATTATTATTATTAAATCAGTTATAAATGTTATCTTAACAATTATAATGATTGTCATCACATTTTCAAAAATGTGTAGTTGACTAATTTTGTATCAATTAACACAACGTGTGGTCGCCTATCTTTGGTTTAATGAGAGTTCTTTTTTGAATAGATTCTTATTTGTATTATTTTAAGTTTATTACATCAATTATATTTTGCATTCTCAAAACTGGCTATTTCAAGATGAGTTTAGTCTCATAAAATGTTTGTGTTTATAGTTATTGTTTCTTTTTTCTGTATTCAGATGTTTTTAGTGGTAAAAAGTAATCACTAACAGTAATATTTTAAATATTTTTCTATATGAGTCATGCATATTGTAAGTTGATTTTTAATGATATGGTGATCAGAATCTTTTTAGCTAGCATACTGGTTTTTTTTTTGTTTGTTTGTTTGTTTTTGTTTTTTAACAGTTTTTTTTAAACATCTTGACACGTGGGAATGTAAAATAAGTGTTTATCGTTTGTATAGCTCTTTTATGTAGCCTAACCTTTTTCGCATTTTAACTGGAATATGTGGTGTTTTTATTAGACCACTTTAATTTGTCATATTTCATGCTATTTATCTTTTTTCCCCCACTTTTTCCATTCATGGCCAAGTTACTGATACAACTAGATACTTGTGCATTTAAATCAACAGTCTGCCAAGTTGGTAAACCTAAGTTGTAGGGTGATGACATTTTCCTAAAATGGAGGCACTCACTCGTCTAATCAAACAAGAGCCTGATATATCCGTGAGCCATTTCCTCATTTGGTGCAAGTTCACACACATGGACCCAAAAAAAAATGGTGCAAATAAAACAATTTGTATTGTTTTACAATTTGAAAAATATCAGCTGGGTAAAATGGAACGCCTACATTTCTGATCTAATGTCCCTTCTTGTGTCCGTAAGAACCAGTTATGGACCAGGATCTTTTCGGAGGAGCCCCTCGGTTCCTGACCCGGCCCAAAGCGTTCTCCCTCAGTGTGGGTCGGGATGCCACCCTCAGTTGCACCGTTGTGGGGACCCCTGTTCCTGCGGTCACCTGGGAAAAAGACAAACTGCGTATTTCCACTGGGGGGCGCTTCAAAACTATAGAGGATGGGGATGTGTATCGACTCACCATCTGTGACCTGAAGCTGGAGGACAGCGGTCAGTACATGTGCCGCGCCAAGAACAATGTCGGTGAAGCTTACGCGGCTGTGACACTGAAGGTGGGTCCCCCAGCAGCAGTGGTCGATCGAGCGCCGGTGTTCACGGCGAAGCCCGTCTCCACCAAAGTGGGTCTTGGCGGCGATGTGACTTTCTTCTGTCGTGTGGCAGCTCAGCCTGCTCCCAAATTCGACTGGGAGAAGGACGGTCGTTATCTAGGTGAGACCAATCGCATCAAGATCACGTCGGACAGCGAGTCTAGCTCCGTGCGGATTCAGGGCGTCAGGAATATGGACGCCGGCACTTACACCTGCCGGGCGCAGAACTCCATTGGTCGAGCGCAAGCTGTTGCCGCTCTGGTGGTAGACCTGCAGGATGCGCGACTTCACACTGACAAAGGCACCTCCCTCCTGTCTCACCTGCAGAAGCGCAAAGAGGAGATGTGTAAGGATATTTCCCTTTTCCGTACGGCTGACAGCTACTCCCTGTCCTCCTCATCTAATATCATGGAAGGGTTTAGCAAGGTCGGCCTTGCCTCAGATCAGGAGCAGCGAGTCTCAGCTTTGGCCGGCAAACTGCCCAAAGGTGTCTTCACCCGAACCTGCATGGTGACTGAAGGCAAGCACGCCAAGCTCAGCTGCTTTGTCACGGGCCACCCCAAACCCCAGATCATCTGGAGGAAGGATGGGGTGAACATCACCGAGGGTCGTAGGCACGTCATGTACGAGGACCAAGCCGAGAATTTCATTCTTAAAGTCCTGTACTGCAAGCAGAGTGATAATGGCCTCTACACCTGCAACGCCTCCAACTTGGCTGGACAAACGTACAGCGCTGTTCTGGTGATTGTAAAAGGTAAGCTAAGTCAGATCCACACCATTCAAAGCTTTTATGTTCCTATGGCTATTTGACGTTGGCATACCTGCTATCACGGGGTGGTATGGGAATTTATAGATTTGTTTGCCGGCAGAGAAAACAAACCAGTTATCTGAAGGGGAAAGGATGCTGGGCGTGAAAGAGGCATGTTTGTTTTTTGCTAGTGGTTACTTCTGTTTTGTGCCTACTTTATCTCGGTACACTTCTGTCGGTGAATTTGCAAACCTCAGTCTTGAGAGCCCATAGAAAAGAAAAGTTTTTGATTGTTGCCACCCCACAGTTTTACCACAATCTTTTTACATTGCGTTACCATCATTTAGCAGACGCCCTTATCCAGAGCGACTTTCATTTATCTCATTTATACAACTGAGCGGTTGAGATTAAGGGCCTTGCTCAAGGGCCCAACAGTGGCAGCTTGGCAGTGCTTGGATTTGAACTCCCGACCTTGTGATCAATAGCTCGACGTCTTAACCCCCCTGAGCTACCCCCTGCCCCATTTTTAGTAGTAAAATTGTATGTTTTTGTTTTTGTTTTTTTGGTGGTGGTGGGGGGTGTTTGTATTGTTTTTGTGTCTCTTCTGCTTTTTTGGTGGAGACGCATGTGCAGCACATGGCTTTAAAAACGTAGTTGTTCTGTTATGGTTTTCTATAAAGAGACATTTGTTTAGCACTTATGGAAGGAGTTTCCAGTGTCTGTGCTTTGTAACAGAGATAAAGCTTTCTCAGGGACATGTTTTCAGACGAACACAGGCTTTTACCATTTCAATGACCTAGCAAAATTATTGGCACCCACAAAGACATTTAAAAACCAAAGTTTAGACCAGTTGAAAACTTGAAGACGTGTGTGTATGGTGTGCATGACTCAGTCAAAATGTTTCCTGATTTCAGTGCTCCATTGTATCCAGTTATGTAATCAATGAACCTTTGAATGAATTGCAGTCTTTTGCAATGAGACTTTGCTGTCATGTCACTCAAAAATCAGCTTTAATATTTGGGTATGCTAAGGCGATGAAGGTTTGTTTTTTTTAATAAATGGATCCGAGGCTGTTAAACTATGAGTTTGCTTCCTGCTGCTTGAACTTCTTTATCTGTATCCTGAACAGTTTACGGTTCATCTTTGGCAGTGCATCTTGGTGCAGAGTCACAACATAATCGTAGTCCACCATCATTCTTTCAGATGGTGTCGCGTTGCGGCTATTTTTTGCACGTGTTGAGTTGTTCGTACTTGTTCAGCAGTTCAGGGTCAGTAGACACTCGCTGTCAGACCTCAGTGCTTTGAAGATATTCCGAATAAGCGTTTTGTTCAGTTTTATCTTTTGTGGTGTTTGTCCATTTGATTAGATTTACGCAACAAATGTGTGTTCGGTTGCTAGCCGATAATGATAGTTGATGATGTTATGTTCGAGAAGTTTTACTTCCATATTCAATTTGTTCACATATGATGCAGATAGCATGCTGGGTTGCACACTTGATAAAGGTCACAGTAACTCACTCCTCAAGCAAATGCCAGCCACACATCCCAGCCAAAATCAGTGCAGCGTCAAGGATGTTTCAGATTATTCCAGGGTGTGAAGCGCTTGTTTACTGACCTCATTGGCTCAAATTGCTTAGATATTGTTAAACATCTGGAAGAAATGTCATTTTTGGGTGTTAATGAAATATCAAGTTACTGTTATTGCTACGGCAACAACAATTTTTTTTTTAAAAATCCTTAAAAAAAAAAATTCAGGTGGTGTTGTCTGATTCCCTATGAAGGTTGATCTCGTTTAAATGTTATCGTTTCAGTGGTAAAAGCCAGTTCACACGGACTCCATGTCAACGATCTGAAATCATGTGTAGTTGGCGATATGGGGAAATTTTCTGTAAGGGCGTGGGACATTTCAATATTTGTTGAAAGCGTCTCCTGTGCCAGCGCTTTGTACCCATAAGCTTTCTGACGAGTCCTAAAGATGGGGAGGAGTTCACTCTTAGCAGTTTCTCAGAAACATGACAAGCTACAGTGTTTAACTGTATTTAGCACCACAAGAGAGAAAAAGAGCCCATCCCCCTAGAGGTTCAATATGTTGTGTGTTGCGAGATGCTTTTCTGCTTACCACGGCTGCGAAGAGTGATTGAGTTAGCAGCAAAGCCTTCCTATCAGCTTGACCCACTCTGGCTATTCTCCACTGACGTCACTTATGGGCTCCTGTACAACTGCTGCTTGCTGGATTACTTATTTAATTATTTATTTGCACCATTTTGTGCTGATTGTTGTGTATAAAAATCCCAGGAGGTCAGCAGGTCACCAACCCGCCTGGTTCTGATACCTTTGCCATGGTCCCAGAGATCGCATTTTAAGTTTGTGTCAATATTGAAAAAAAAACTGAAGCTCTTGATCTGTATATGTATGATTTTATTATTTTTATGGACAGGAAACGGGTATTCCTCTACAGGTATTAAAATGGTTGATGCATTTTGTGTGTGTGTGTGTGTGGTCTTGTGTCTGAGTGTAAAAATACACATACATTCTCCCCATCGTTCTCGAGACAAGCCCTACCGTTTGGACCCCTGTGGGTTTTATTTTGGTGGTGGATCATTTTCAGCACAGTTGTGACAGGGATGTGGTGGTGCGGATTTTAGTATATCTGATGCTTTTGTACCCATGGCCACCAATGGGCCCTGAGGCGAAGGACTTGTTGCATATTTAGGTGTACCTCATAAAGTGTACGGTGTATATAATACCATACAAACATTACAGATTGTTATTTCCCCTTTCCGTTTCCCCTAGGATGCTAATTCTGCTTTTGCTCTCCTAGAGCCAACCGTGGCATTTAAGAAGAAGCTGCAGGATGTGGAGGTGAAGGAAAAGGAGACGGCCATGTTGTTGTGCGAGGTGCCCGTGCCGAGTACTCAGGCCTCCTGGTTCATGGAGGAGACTCGCCTGGAGCAGAACGCCAAGTACCGCATGGAGGAGGACGGCACGCTGCGTCGCCTCACCATCCACAACGTCACGACCAACGACGATGCCGTTTACATCTGTGAAATGAAGGAAGGGAGTCGCACTGTGGCTGAGCTCACTGTCCTGGGTAAAGTGCTCAGAGTTCTGAAAGAGTCCCAAGAGTCCTAAAAGTTCATTTTCATTTTGATTACTTCAGCATGCATTGGGTCATCAAGGGTTTATATTAATGCCCTTGTTATGTTATGTTATGTTAGGTGTGGAATGTTAGTATGTCTATAGTTTATCATGTGCGTCTGCATATTCAGGAAACATCACCAAGAAGTTGCCCAGAAGGACAGTTGTGCCGGTGAGCGATACGGTCATCTTCTGTGTGGAGCTCGAGCATCCTATTGAAGATGCTTATTGGACCAGGAATGGGGAGAAGCTGAAGGAGGACTCCAGGATCATTATTGCTCGCACGGTTAAACAATACACGCTCACCATCCGTGACTGCACTGCAGAAGACTCGGGCGAGGTGGCTTTCGTTGCTGGGGACTGCAAGACCTCCACACGATTCACAGTTACAGGTGAGGAAAAGTAACGCCACACTACATTATAGACGTCAGTATTTATTTGTATTTGACATTTTTGGTGATCAAGTTTTATCAAGCATTCCAGGAGGATTTTTCGTCCATTACATATATGAAATGTGCTCTATAAATTATTATTATTATTTCTTCATCGTCACCTAGCACCGAGGAAGCATCCTCCGGATCCTCCGGTCAAGCCAATTGTGTTGAACAAGACTGACAACTCCATCACTCTGAGCTGGTCTAGGCCAGACAGCGAGCGGCCCGTACCCATCAACGGCTACGTGGTGGAGAGAAGGAAGGTGGGCGCTCAGACATGGGTTCGCGTCACAGGCATGGAGCTTGTGTCAACCAGCCAATACACCATCAGCAACATCACCGAGGAGAGCAGCTACCAGTTCCGCATTTCAGCCATCAACGACTTTGGTCAGAGCGCTTATCTGGAAGTTCCTGGAACGTATTATCTTGGTAAATAATAACACTTTACCAGGTGTCGTGTTAAAGGAATGTCTTTTCCAGAACAACACCAACAAGAAAGATCTCAGTGATGCTTTTGTCACGCTAATCACGTCCTGTCCTTGATCAGAGCCGACCGCCTCGGTGACATCAGGTCTGCGAAACTGCACTGCCGTGACTGGCGAGGAGGCCACCTTCAGCGTGGAGCTGTCCGCAACATGCTCTGGGAGTTGGACGCTGAATGGTCAACTGATCCGCAGCGGCGCAGACTACCTCATAACTCGCTCGAAGACCACGCACACGTTGGTGATCAGGGAGGTGACCGCATCCCTGGATGGAGCTCAGGTCAAATTTGTGGGTGGAGGATCAGAAAGCCTCTGCACTCTGAGTGTAAAAAGTAAGAAGTATACTTGGCGGTTAAAGAATAAACCGCATATTCCTCTAACAGGGCTGTGGTATTAACAAAACAAATTCAGTGTTCCACAGGGCTTTATATAAAGTGTGTGTTTTTTAAAAAATATATAAAGACTTTTCAAACTACCCACATTTTTATTCTCGCTTTAGTTGCTCCAGCTCGTTTTACCAAGAAATATTCTGAAGCGGAGATCTTCACGTTCAGCGCTCACTCCTCGGCCCAGCTGTACACAGAGGTGTCCGATGTCAGCGTCCAGGTAACAACAAATTCTGACACTGTAATACTTTTGTGAGGTTTTTAATTACGTTATGCGTTAGATCACTTTACACAACGGCGGTGTTGAAGTCCAGAGTCGTCTTCTATAGAAGTAACCTGTTTCTTGGATGTTCCCCAGCAATGATAAGAAACAAAATATGATGTTCTTTTTGGAAAATTGCTGGGATTTAACACCCTGGGACATGGTGCTAAAGGAAAATAATCAACTTTGGACTTGGCTTTGTGGCCCACAGGTGTCCTGGATGAAGAACGGTAAGGAATTAAGGATGGGTAAAAAGTATGAGGCCTCCAGCTTGGGATGTAAACGCACGCTGACCATTCATAACGTGACTCATGAGGATGCAGGGGTGTATGAGTGTGTCTGTGACGGTGATAAGATGTCCATCCAGCTCGCTATTAAAGGTAAGTTGCTTTCATTTAACTGGATTCTAATATAAGGTTTATAATAAGGAATCCATGGTTCTTCACTTCCCCAGTGGTTTCCAGTGGAATCCCTTAACAAACCCAAGAGCCTGTTTCTATCCGGATCTCGCCAAAATTTGTGATGCGCTCATTTTCCATTTCTTTGTTGGATCGCGCATACAATAAAGGGGTGATGTGACTGAAACTACCAGATTAAGAAATCGTCTCGTTCTGCTAAGAGAGAAACTGGAGAAAGTAGCTCACAAAACATTTAGTTTAACTAATTTCATCCAAGAATATTTATATATTTTTTTTGTAATTATTCTCCCATCAGAGGAAGCAGCCAAGTTTGTGAACAAACCCAAGACTCAACCCCTGGAGGTTTCTCCCTCGATGGGTGATGTGGCACTGAGTTGTGAGGTGGAGTCGCCTACAACTACTGTTGTGTGGAAGAAGGAGCATAAAGAAATGGCGGAGGACAACAGAGTGACCTTTGTGTCCCAGGGGACACAGAGAAAGCTGGTTATCAAAGGAGCCAAGCAGAGCGATGAAGGACACTATTCATGTGAGACGAAGGAGGACAAGGTCACATTCAGGGTCAAAATACAAGGTAAAACCAGCGCTAATTAGTCTGGGGGAGAAACAAAAAAAAGCAAACGGACAGATCTAATTTCAGAAAAGCAGAGCGAGCCGGTGTGGAGTGTTACTAACAAAATGAAACCGTGGATATAAATAGTGCTTTAACAGTTATTGTAATGCATAGATATATTTGACGTGGCATTTAATTTAACTTAAATGTGCAGCCTACGTGATGCACGTGAAACTCGGGCAATCGTCATGATCGAGGATGTCCATCAGAATAAAATGCAGCAGTATATTAAAGTGGATGAGCATAGAAGAAACGGGAGCACAGTAGAAAAAGTGTGGAGCAGAACAGAACAAAGTAGATTTTAATATACGTAATAAAGTCTAACAGAATAGAGGAGAGGAGAGTCAATCAAGTAGAACAAAGAACAGAGTGAAGCGGAAGTATAGTAGAGTGGCGCTAAATGGGAGTATAGTAGAAGAGAATCGAAGGCAATGGAGGAGAGTGGAACGGGATGGGAGAGGAAGTAGAGGAGAACAGAAGACAGTGAAGTGGAATCAAACAGAATGGGAAAGAAAAGGGGCGAAATAGTAGTATAGAATGGAGTGGAACAAAATGGAGACGAAACGGAACAGAACCAAGTACAGTGGTACCTCAGAACTGGAACTTGATCCGTTCAGAACTCGGGTTCGAATCCTAAAAAGTTCAAGTTCTGATCGAGTTCTCCCCATAAGAAATGATGGAAAACCAATTAATTTGTTCCGGGCCCCAAAAACTTACACCGAAATATCTTTAATAAATAGAAAATAACTGTATCCAAGCAATGTGCACGTCATGGATCCACCCACGCAGAGCACGCACGCGCCTCCGCTTTGATTACACCTAGCAGCGGCGCAAGCTAAGGGACTTTGCGCGGGCGCACGCGTGAGGATTCGCCCCAGGTGCGGGCGTCACGTGGTCTTCCGCAGGTGATCCGCATCTGGTCTAATGATTCAGACTATAATAGACTCGGTCTTGGACACTGAAATGGCGAAGCATTGATGGCCGCTTTCGTGTGTGAATCTGTCAAGCCGTGATCGAAGTCTGTATTCTCTTCCGGTTCTGACCTTCTCGCTTGTTATTCGGTTTATGATTATAGTCTGTTCCTTTGTGGTGTACGCAGATCGGTTACCCCGCCTGCCAGCTCATGTCCTCCTGCCTGGAGCCTAAATAAAGCCTGAAAGGGATTTTACGTCTGACTCCAGCCTGCGTTTGTGTCCGCGCTCACCTCACTGCTCTGACAGGGTAAAGTTAAAAAAAACAACAACCCAGTGACGCCTTTTTCATAAACCCAGACACAGCACTACTACCTTGAGTCATCCTATGCCATGTGGTCCATTGTTTTATTTTTATTATTACTCTGTATTCGTAACTTTTTGGTGAGCAATGGCTACCAAAATGATATAAAGTACAGTGTAGTACCTGATATTTTTAATAAAAAAAAAGCACTATCGCCAACAAACAATGCTATGACAGCGAATGCGAGGCTGAGACTGAAGCGTTACCCTTTGTTTCTGCTGAGAAACGTGCCGCGTGACTCATTTCCCCGAGCGTACAAGTTATCTTAGGTCGGCATTCATGGTTCCACTTCTGAGAGTCAGATTGAGTTCTAGGTCTTCCCCCCCCCCCCCCCCCCCAAACTGGTTGGTTCGATGTTTAAGAAATTCGAGTTCTAATGAGTTTGAGTACTGAGGTACCACTGTGTAGTAGAATGTGACGGAAGGGCGCAGAGTGGTACAGAGTAGGATAGAAGAGAGTGGAACAGAATTGGGGGTGGGGGGGTTGAATAGAACCGAGTATAGTGGAACGAAGAGTAGAACAGAATAGAATACAATGGAGGAGAGTGGAACAGAATAGGAGAGGGTAACTCTCTTCGGTTCGACTGCACTTTCTCTCCTATTCCGTGGAATCAAATATAGAGTGAAAAGTGAAAGGACTAGAAAGAGGATTAGGGTGGAACAGAACCAAGGATGGTAGAACGTAATAGAAGGGAGGACAGTACAAAAGAATGTACTGGAATAGAATGGAATAAAGTAGAATTTAAACATGGAACGGTACAACAGAACAGAAGGGAGACGAGTGGAACGGGAAGTGTGGAGTTTAACATAAGAGACCAAAGTGCAAAAGCACAGAAGGGACGGAAGAGTGGAACAGGATAAGGTAAAATGGCACAGAGCAGGACAAACATAAGTGTAGAATGGAATTGAATGGAATAAAATAAATCCGATTAAAACTTAATGCAATATAGTACATTTTCAATTTATAAATTTGACATCCAGAATTGATATAGCTTTGTAAATTTGCCCTGTGAAAATGTCCGTTGTTAAACGCATGGTACAGAGAGACGTGCGTTGAAGCAAGTCGAACAGAATTATGTAGAGTAGAATTGTCTAGTAAAACAGAATGGGTCAGAATAGAAGAACACAGAACAGAGTAGAGTGTAGTGTGTAGGAGAACAGCGTCAGAATAAACCAAAACGTAATGGAGGTGAACAAATTTGAACTGAACGTTACTCAATTTGAGCTGAACATTCTGAGTGGTCTCCATGGCCATGTAGTAATTCCATACAGTGGTTAAATCCTTCTTCATGGGCATTTAATGATGTTTTTGTAGAAACTCGGGCCACTTTCATCAACAAGGACACCTATCAGAAGGAGGTGAAAGTTTCTCTCTCTCAGAAAGCCGTGCTGAGCTGTGAAGTGTCCGACTCCAAAACCGAGGTAAAATGGTACAAAGGAGGCAAACAGCTGATCTCCAGTAAATCCATCCACGTAGAGATGAAGGGCAAAATCCGTCAACTGGTTTTGGACAATGTGGAGAAGGAGGACGCAGGAGAGTACACCTGTGAAGTCGGAGCTGAGAAGCTGGCGTTTAAGATTCATGTGACGGGTATGAACTGAAATCTGAATTGTTAGGCAATCGATTTATTACACAGAGTACCTACACACACACACACACACACACACACACAAAAAAAAAAACCCTCATTGATGTTCTCCTGCCCTTAGCTAACGGCTAAGTTAACCACTATTAATCTAGCTTGTATATCACATTTTTCACAGATGATTTATTTAAGGAAAACAAAATATTTTCCAATGATTCCAAATGTTAGTGCTGTACAATGTCCACGAAACACTAAATTTAAACATTATCCCTGAGTACATGTCCTCGTGTTACCAGCTGCTCCAGTAGAACCTCAAGCCCTAGCGACCTTTATCAACAAAGACGCCTATCAGAAGGAGGTGAAAGTTTCTGCCTCTCAGAAAGCCACACTGAGCTGTGAAGTGTCCGACTCCAAATCTGAGGTGAAATGGTATAAAGACGGCAAACAGCTCATATCCAGTAGGACCGTCCACATGGAGGTGAAGGGCAAAATCCGTCAACTGGTGTTGGACAGTGTGGAGAAGAAGGATGCAGGAGAGTACACCTGTGAAGTTGGAAACGAGAAGCTGCCTTTTAGGGTTCATGTTGCAGGTATGAATGAGTTTGAATGCTTTTTTTAATAACTAGGCATTACATTCTGTACATTTGTCCTTTTGAGCTCCCTTGTGCATGTAAAAATCTGAAGAGTAGATTGTAGTTAGAACAAAACAGACTGACTTTGTCTCCAGTAGCTAATTAGCCGTCTTGCCACTTGTGTGCTGTGGCTAAAAGTGTCCTCTTGCTAAGAGTAATTTAGTCACGGATTTTACCACAGCTAATATTAACAAATTAACCAAACGGCCAAAGCAAAGAATTTTGTTAATCCAAATATTTCCAGCTTAATCATAGCATTGTGTACCAAAATGGTGAAACAGTAATTTTAACGCTTGTTGTTATTTCTGAATCTAGATCTAGACCCCCATGGTTATTTGAATCTTGTTTCGGCCATTTTTTTTTTTTTTTTTTAATTTTGCAGTAAAAATACCCTTTGTTTTAACAGCTGCCCCAATCGAAATTCAAGCACAAGCGACCTTTGTGAACAAAGACACCCATCAGAAGGACGTGAAAGTTTCTGCCTCTCAGAAGGCCACTCTGAGCTGTGAAGTGTCTGACTCCAAAGCTGAGGTGAAATGGTATAAAGACGGCAAACAGCTGATCTCCAGTAAATCCGTCCACATGGAGACGAAGGGCAAAATCCGTCAACTGGTGTTGGACAGTGTGGAGAAGAAGGATGCGGGAGAGTACACTTGTGAAGTTGGAAACGAGAAGCTGGTCTTTAAGATTCAGGTGGCAGGTATGGAAAATTACTTTCCTTCTTTCTTTATTAACATTAGTCCTAGCTCGCACATTTCCTCTTCAGTGAATTCCCTGCTTCTAGCACTGCTCGGTCAGAAGGCGTTGATTCATTTTGTCTAGCTCCAGTTCTTGCATTAGTTCTGGCTTCAAGGCAAGCATCGAAGCTCTCATTGTGATGCATTATATTTTCTGTAGTAACAACTTTGGATGCATCATAAACAGATTACGAACATGTGTGTGTAATCATACATATGGTGCTGATTTCTGTGACGTTTATTCTCTGACATTCACTGTATCAAATTTGTTCCTCAAGTGTGTGTGGTCCAAAAGGACTTGGACTTCTAAAGCTATTTGCTCATTGCCCAGCACTTTGTAGCTAACGGTTGGACGCTGGTGGACATTCTGGGCTGTCCACAAAAAAAGTGATTTGGTCCATTGCCAGGCTCAGGTTGCCTCTGGGTCCCTCTTGTGTATTTACCACCCCAAATGTTGTTGTGAAACAAGCAGTAGCTGGCTAGTTCATTAGACCATAACTATATCTCTTGTGTGTGTATGTATGTAGACAGAGCTATGCTTCAACACTGGCAATTCACCCAGATTATATTAGTTTTAGTTCACGGATATCGCGCGCACAGCAGTTTATAGCACAAAGCTGTCTGGCAAGTTATTTGTTGAGATGTCCAGTTAGCCCTATGGCTGACTATATAACTTGCCTTGCAGTGAGAAATGCACTTACTGCATCCTTTCTATCATGAATCAGGGAAATGACTGGCTAAATGTAATTGGTGGGCTGCTTTTCTATTTTGACGTCGTCAAAGTGGTAGGAACCAAAATTGTGGACATTGTCTACTTGGGGTAAATATTTGGGGAATTCTGTGCTCCCGTAGGTTGTCGCCTGATTCGTGTCACATCAAAGTGGAGATTAGTTTAACTCGGTATCCACTCTGTGTGGCCAACAGTTATTTTGCCTGTCATTGCTACAAGTTACCGAATTTCAGTGGCATCCATGGTCTCTGCTAGTCTCTTGGTGTGCATACGCCCTTTAAGTGACTTGATCTCTTTCATAATCTAGAACCTCAAGCCACCTTTATCAACAAGGACACCTATCAGAAGGAGGTGAAAGTTTCTGCCTCTCAGAAAGCCACACTGAGCTGTGAAGTGTCGGACGTCAAAACCGAGGTGAAATGGTATAAAGATGGCAAACGGCTTCTATCCAGTAAGGTCATCCACATGGAGACGAAGGGCAAAATCCGTCAACTGGTGTTAGACAGTGTGGAGAAGAAAGATGCAGGAGAGTACACCTGTGAAGTAGGAAATGAGAAGCTGACCTTTAAGATACAAGTGACAGGTAGGAGAATTGTGCGGTTAACCTGCTTTAGCACTCAACTGTATATTTCATTCATTCATCTTCCTTATGCTTTTAATGGAGGGGGTGAGTCATAACGACAGCATACTGAGAAGGTCACTTCAGACATTTTTATCGCCATTCAGATTCCAGTTCCTCCTGAGAGAATGCCAGAGGTTCCCAAGCCAACTGTAAATTAAAATCATTCTAGAAGGTTTTATGTCTGTCATACATAACAGAAGCCAACCAGAGGGTACCTTCATGAAGATCCAGGAACGGCCCTAGTAACTTCAGCCACTGAAACCATCTACAAAACACCCAAGAAATCTGGAAGGGCTTCCTGCAATAAATGGAATGTCTACTGTGTTAAGGAAGTCCTCTAGAGATCACTCTCAAGATCAATACTCCCTCGCACTTGCTCAGTAGAGCTTGTTTAAGGTCTTGCCTCTCCCTCCTCAGGCAATGAACAGATTGCCAGAACATCACTGAAGCCTCTTGAAACTCTTCCCATGCCCAAGATTTCAATTCGCCAGCTGATTTTACTGCACATTTTTGGCTTTCACATATCTTCTATATCAGGGGTCCCCAACCTTTTTTGTGCCACGGACCGGTTTAATGTCAGAATATTATCATGGACCGGGGCGGGGGGTGGGGGGGTGTGTGTTTAGAATGTTGCAATGGAGGAGTGCTGCGATGTAAACGGACGGGCCAGGGGGCGCAAAGTGTTGAGATGGAACCGCTACTTTCTCGGAGTCACTTTAAGTAGTGCGACCAGAGTGGAATTTTTCAAAATAAGAGACCCAGGAAACTAATGAAAATAAAATGACTAAAAATTTCAGAAAGATTATTATTGTTCCGCGGCCTGGTACCAAAAGACCCACGGACCGGTACCGGTCTGCGGCTCGGTGGTTGGGGATCCCTGTTCTATATGACCATAGAAGACCCCAGTAGTGCTATGGGATGAAAAGGTGGGATCATTTTAATCTCTGGCTCCATCTTCTCCAAGAAGGCTTAATATGCTGAAGTGTTTGTTGTTGCTTATGCTTAAATACTTGATTTTCTTTCCTGATATCAGAAGCATTGTAGAGGCAACCTTGTTGTCCGTCAGCAGTAACTCTAACTGGGAGGCCCTCTGCCTGCAATTGTTAAATATTTAAATTCTGGCGTGAACCCTTACTCCGGAGGGATCTCCAAAGTAGGACCGACCACCGCCATTGAAGTTTGCTACCTGAGCCTGTACGGTGTGTTTGCATGTCAGACCAGCTATGTCTAGTTAATTCTTTTCTATCTCTCTCACTAACTTGGGATATTTACCTGCCAGCAAAGTGGCCTTCCCCACAGGTGGGCTATGGTAACCCTAATCCATGAAGGGTACCTGGTCTTAATGGACCCTTCCTGTGGGTCTTTGGGATGATTTTTCTCTGACCTCTCCAATCAAATCTCGGCCACGACAGCCTTACTGGGAGCATGTAGCTCTCACGGACACATCCCTAAAGTTTTTCAAAATATACAAGCCCCTTCAGCATGATGTCTTGACATCAAGATCAATGTGAACTGATGACAGCTGCTGTGTGTTTCTATTTGGAATGTTAATTTAGTTGTCATGTTTTATGTGAACAATATTTGATGACGAAGCAGCAGCTTATTCACGATGCATTAACTGTCTTTTCAGAGCCTCAAGCAGTTTTCATCAACAAGGACGCCTATCAGAAGGAGGTGAAAGTTTCTGCTTCTCAGAAAGCCGTGCTGAGCTGTGAAGTGTCCGACTCCAAAACTGAGGTGAAATGGTATAAAGGAGGCAAACAGCTGAGCTCCAGTAAGACCGTCCACATGGAGGCGAAAGGCAAAATCCGTCAACTGGTGTTGGACAGTGTGGAGAAGAAAGATGCAGGAGAGTACACCTGTGAAGTCGGAACCGAGAAGCTGTCTTTTAAGATTCAGGTTGCGGGTATGGAAGTTGTTTTCAATGCTTGGATAATTTTTTTTATTTTTTTTTTATTACATGATTCAGATATTACTGAGATTGCATCTAGACTAGACTCGATCTTTAATGCACAAGTTTCCGATCTTGGTCTTAGAGTCCTGCATGCTTTAATGTTTTCCACAATTTTAACAAACACACTTTAACTCAGATAAGGGCTGATAATTAGCTGAATACTTGTCTCAGTTGTGTTGAGGGGAAGAAAAACAAAAAAAATGTTCAGGGCAGACATACGGCAAGACCCGTGTTTTATATAGAAAACAACAAGGGGCGACCATAGGCAGCTGTTTAGGATATTGTTTTATATGGGGCGTCCTAGAATTGTGTGTAAAAGTACAGGTAATATGAGTGTCCCCTTCAGACGTAGGTCTGACATTCGGCAAAGCCTTCACCAAATTGAGGTAGCTATAGTATCAACCTGTGCAGAAATTTGGGGCTAGGATATTATTATTTTTTTTTTTTATTCATAATTGCCCAGATGACCCTACTGGCTGGTTTTACTTGGTATGTAGCCATGTTTGAATGTAACATGCTTCACCGTGGCACAACACGCCTCCATGCTGTAGCTAATTCGACAGAATCCCACCACCTGCTGCACAACCCATATGTGCCGAGGATCTCATTGATGGTAGAATGTTTATTACTGGATGCGTTAATTAACATGCGTTGCTGACTAGCAATCTGAAGAATCAGAAAAGAACAGGTGTGTGTGGAAACCTTCAAGGAACTGAGCAATATAATGTCAATCCCAAAGCTGACGCCTCGCGTGATGCACCACAGCTCAACATTTTGGTGTCGGCAGTTCATAGTCATGTTTGTTTTTCTTTCAGTCTGTAGTAATGTGTTTAACTATTTAACTAGCTCACCATAGGTCGTGTAATCTACCACTTGTTATGCATTACATTGTTATTAAGGTTGCTGCGAAACCAAACCTGGGACTGGAAAAGCTGGGGACTTGCGTGGTGGGCTGACTAATTTATGATTTTTCCACCCTTGCTTAATCCTGATTTGCACCAGATGTGGAAATAACACTGAATTTATTGTATGTTTTAGGTTTGATTTATCTGATAAGGCGTTCCTATTTATCTATACATTAGGCTGTTTAATATTTGTCCCAGACCCAGAATCAGCAAGGGAGTTATCCAGTGTTTGTACTGGATGCATTTGTCATGCTGTCTTTCCAAGTCTGTATACTTTAGGTTCTTCATCAATTTTCCATTTAGAACCTCAAGCCGCATTCATCAACAAGGACGCCTATCAGAAGGAGGTGAAGGTCTCTGCCTCTCAGAAAGCCACGCTGAGCTGTGAAGTGTACGACTCCAAATCTGAGGTGAAATGGTACAAAGATGGCAAACAGCTGACCTCCAGTAGGACCGTCCACATGGAAACGAAGGGCAAAGTTCGTCAGCTGGTGTTGGACAGTGTGGAGAAGAAGGATGCGGGAGAGTACACCTGTGAAGTTGGAAACGAGAAGCTGGTCTTTAAGATTCAGGTGGCAGGTACGGAAATGTCCTTTATGTCCAAAGTCCTTAGAATTTCTTTGTGTTAAATAGTTAAAATATAGCTGATCAGAAAGTGACCCAGACTGACTCACCCCCATATAGAGACCGACACGGTCAGCGGGGTATGAGAGCGCCTAGGACTGTATGTAAAAGAATAGCCACCTCTGCTGTCGTCCTTTTAAAACCTCAAAAGGGTCACGAATGGAGCAGACGTGCAAATGGAAGGGATTTGTTTCGCTTTTGTTTAACCCATTTGTCAAGACTTTTCTCTGCATTTGTAATGAAGTACAATAATTCTTTCAGAACCTCAAGCCACTTTCATCAACAAGGACGCCTATCAGAAGGAGGTGAAGGTCTCTGCCTCTCAGAAAGCCACTCTGAGCTGTGAAGTGTCCGACTCCAAAACTGAGGTGAAATGGTATAAAGAAGGCAAACAGCTGATGTCTGGAAAGACCGTCCACATGGAGACGAAGGGCAAAATTCGTCAACTGGTGTTGGACAGTGTGGAGAAAAAAGACGCAGGAGAGTACACCTGTGAAGTCGGAACCGAGAAGCTGGTCTTTAAGATTCAGGTGGCAGGTACGTCTCTTGTTGGTTCTCAGCATTTTTAATGAATTGGCCTCAACTAGTGAATAATTAAACCCTTAAACGTCCAGTTTACTTGAAAAACTGTCCTCTTTCCATAGATGTGTCTGCAAAATTCCAAAAGAAATCCAGTATAAAAGAAACTATAGCTGTGCAAGAAACAGAGAACGTCACCCTGACCACCACGGTAACCACAGAACATGCTAACGTTAGTTGGTTCAGGGATGGAGTACAGCTGAAGGAGGGCAATAAATACGAAATGAAGAGAGAAGGTTCGTCTCATGTCCTCATCATTAAGTCTTCTGAAGCAAAGGACAGAGGCACTTACATGTGTCAGACCGCTGATGACAAGATGGAGTTCCAGGTTGAGGTTAAAGGTAAGAATCTGTGGCAGGTTGCCATGTCTGTGGGATTTCATTTCTTGCAATTAACGTCGTTCTTGTTTTGGGTTTTTTTTTTCCCCTCCCCCAGAGACTCCACTAAAGTTTGTGGTTGGCCTGGAGCCAGTATCTGTTGTTCTGGGCAGCTCCATGACCCTGTCCTGCAAGCTAAACAGAGCTGCTGGGGATGTCCTCTGGAGGCACAATGGCAAAGAAATGAAGCCTGGGGGCAGATGTGTCATCCGTGCTGATGGAGCTCAACGTTCACTGAGCGTGTCTTCTGTAGCTCAGGAAGATGGAGGAGAGTACAGTTGCGAGTGCAAAGATGACAAGACTACTGCTAAGATCACCACTAAAGGTGAGCAAAGCCTCCACAGCACTGCTGAATTCAAAGGTATTGCGTTGTCTGACGAATTCAGCGAACAATTTATACAATAACTCAGATATTTGTTGCACTACGTGCACTATATTTATCTTTCTCAGACATCTACACTGAGAACTGTTTGTTCTGTTATAGCTCCACGTTTGGTGAAGTTCGTGTCCAAGTTGAGCAATGTCGTGGCGAGCGAAGGCAAGGACGCTGTCTTTAAATGTTCCGTCACTCCTGCGGACGTGAACTTGACATGGCTGTTTAAAAACATGCCCGTCACCGCTGGGCCCAAGTTCAAGATTGCTCATGGGGGCACCAGCCATTCACTTACCATCACCGAGGTCACACTAGAGGACGTGGGAGAAATCAGTGTGGATGCTGAAGGGAAAGTGTGTAAAGCGACTCTGCAAGTGCAAAGTAAGACGTGCCGGAATTTTATACAGTTTATTATGCTATCTTTGCACAGTCCATCAATTGATTTAACAGTTAAATGATTTCACAATGGGAGTGCTGCAATCAGATTTACATGTAAAAATATGTATATAAAGTTTAATCACCTCTAACTGGTTTTCCTTCCTGGCAACGTGTGTGTGTGTGTGTGTGTGTGTTTCAAGTAACTTGAAACATTAAAACAAGTACCATAGCTAGAGCACTTACTATTTCCTTACTTCTGACTATAGCTACATTATAACTTCAAAAATATCATTGTGTTTGCATTAATGTCCGAAGTTCATTAACCCCATTGCCCAATTTGTAGATTGGAAACACATTTTTTTATTTAAAAATATAAATTTTAGCTAAATCATTAGAATGTCCTTGTACCATTAGCATCGATGTTGGTTACAAACATTTGTGGTTGGTTTGTTTTTTTCCTTTGCTAATTTTATGCTAAACTCAAACCTGTTGCTCATTTAATAGCAAAAGAAACCTTGTTAAAAAAAAAAAAAAAAAGAGGGGCTTTACTACGCTAAATGAGCGGACACCTTTCAAATGTTCAGATGCATGTTTTCTCAGATTTAATGTTGAAAATGTCAAGGGGCTAAATGGCACCACAACTGTGAACTCATCTGAATGTTACTGTAATGACACTGATAATGGTGAGGTGGTGCTCCTAGAGTACTTGAGAACCTTGTGGTTTTACTTTACCTATTTTTGCAGAGCTCCCAGTTATGTTTATTAAGAAGCTCGAGAACAAAACGGTCCAAGAGCAGGACACCGTGGAGCTTGAGGTGGAACTGAGTAGGCCGTCTACTGAGGTAAAGTGGATGAAGAACGGCATCGTGCTGCAGCCTGAAGGGAATCTGAAGGTTAAAGTTGATGGAGTTAAACAGACTCTGGTCTTTAAGAGCGTAACCTGCGGTGACCGAGGCCTTTACTCTTGTGAGACTCTGGATGACAAGACTCAAGCCAAACTGACTGTAGAAAGTAAGTCTCCATATATCGAACCATTTTAGGTTTTCTGCACTGAAGTTATTAAGCACATTAAACATATAATAGGTGATGTGCTGTTTTTTTTATCATTTAACAATTTTATCATTTTTTTGGAGTTTGCTGGAAGGTTCACGTGGCATCTGGTTGAGGCTGGTTTTTACATTAATGTGCAAGCAAGTGGCCTGACAAGAAGCTTGAGGAACAAAAGCCCAGGGCTGTGTTCCAATATCCATACTTTCATGAGTACAGTTCGTACTTACTAAGTGCGCAGATTTCAGTAGGTAAGTGTTGTATAAAAATCGCCTACTCCATGGTGCACTTACTGGAAATTACGATCACGACTGCCGCCGCGGCTCGTCATCCCACATCACCTTACTATTCAAGTGCAATAACGAATTTTACTGACTTTCATTTTTGCATTTACTATCAACACAGTTGCAAAACATGACACATCGATAACTTAAATAGCCGTTCCGGCAGCCATTTTTGTTTTATTTTTCGAGCTGAGTCGGGTCCGCCTCTTCCTCTACGTAGCTAAGATGGCAGCTATTCAGTGTGAAATGTGTACATTGTTCCACATTCCAAGATTTGACCGTTTTGAAGGCGCCATCCGGGTCCTTTTAGGACACCTATTTTCGCCGCAGTTGTAATGGGAACGCCCTACGTACTCAAACTAAGCATAGTAAGTACAGAAAGTATGGATACTGGAACACAGCACATATTATGGTGCTGACTAATGTGGTCATGATGGTTTAAATTAGGCAATTAGTGTGTTTCTATTTGGAAAATACAGCTAAATAATGTATGTACGAACTATAAAGGCACTTGGAGACCACAGACCTTTCCCGAGGGCAATCACTTTATATATCTCAATATGTTTCCAATGAACTTATCGAATTTCTAAATTGGTTGTTTTTGTCACTAATGAACTTGAGCTTGTTCTTCCTTGGTCAATGCTGCATCCTGCCACCAAGTTTAATGGAGATCAGTTTGGTAGGATTTACATAATTTTGCTTAATCAGACACAGAAACAGGCAGATAAACGACCCGCACCAAAAGCATAATCTCCTAGGCATGTGGTTGAGATCTGGAATGATGTGCCTGAGATTGAGAAACTGTCCGAACCAGCCAGAATGCACACACCGTATGGTATTGTCTGGGTTACACCCACTTCACATTTAAATCTGAACACAGAAATGGATATTTGAATGACTGAATAGATCCAGATTGTGCCATTGTGTTATAGTCCTGCCTGAAAAGGTAAACAAGGAATTTCTAATGATTCCCTCCGATTGTGGCCCTTTAGTGAAGAAGATTCAGGTTGTTAAGGGTTTGAAAGAGATGAAAGTCCACGAAGGGGAGACCGTAACGATGGAGGTGGAACTCAGCCAACCTGATGTGGAAGCTTTCTGGACCAAAGATGGCCAAAAACTTAGAGCAAGTCCCAAAATCCTCATTACTGTAAAGGGTACTAAACATTCCTTGACCATGTCCCAGCTGAAGATTGATGACGGCGGGATGATCACTTTCCAGGCAGAAGATGTCCGTAGCTCGGCAAAACTTGTCGTCACGGGTATGTCCATTCGCGTTAGATTAAAATTGAACTTAAAATGTTTGAATAAAAAAAAATTTAGAGCTGTATTTTATGGTTTGCAGAACCTCCTGCAAAGATCCTCAGACCATTAGAAGATGTGAAGACTCCAGAAAAGGAAAAAGCCACCTTTGAGTGTGAAGTGTCCCGAGCAAATGCTGACGTAAAGTGGTTTAAGGTACTGGATATGGATGCTGTTTACTTTCCCTGCAGTCAGTTCTTGAAAGTACAAAAAAATTTCAAAAGAAGGGTATTTGAGATCCTGGCCAAATACTTTTTCTGTTTTAGGTCAATAAATATATTTTTTGCATTTGTTAAATGTCAGAATTGAGTGAGGGAATTTATTGTGTCTTTAAGCAAAAAGAAAACTCCAGATGATTCCATTCTGAGCTTAAGAAGCTTCTGATTGGTTAGTTGATTCCATTAGAGTTAATTGGTGACACCTGTGGATGCAGATAAAGGCACACCTCAAACACAGAGCCTCTTTCTTTGACATCATGGGA
>JAQMCW010000032.1:1493671-1505692 GCA_030068335.1 Chrysichthys cranchii | reverse complement strand
CACACACACACACACACACACACACACACACACACACACACACACACACACACACACACACACACACACACCAGCCAAAGGCTTAGTGGAATGACAGAAATTTAAAAGGAAAGATGATACACCTCTTCAGGTTAACAATGGTTCAAAAACAATTAATAAACAAGAAACTGAGGATCTGCCAAAAAGAAGTCATACACAGTCCATGGGTTTTGGCCTTGTTTAGGAGTGGGTTCTTTAAAAAAAAAAAAAAAAAAAAAAAAAAAAAAATTTGCTCTGGCTTTTGTGAACCAGATCACAGGAGTTCATACTGCCGAAGGTGCATTCTCTGGATGATGTCCCGACAGTCGTTAAACACCCGGCGTATGTTTTCCGTGTCAACGGCACACGTGAAGTGGGGGTAACAGTAATGACGTCCGTCTCCGCTTGCCGTGCTGATCTTCTGTTAGAAGAGCAAAAAGAGAACAACACGACCGTTAAACACTGATGTGAATTCATTCCATGTACGATTCAAAAACTTCGATCAAAACAAGTACCAGGAATTCATCACGAATGAAATACTTGGCTCTGGTCACTCTTGGGTCTTCTCCTGGTTCTGGAGTTGCTGAAAGGTTACAAACACACAATGACATGTTTTTGTCTTCATTGAGCCAAAAATGTAAAAAAAAAAAAAAAATCCTGCAGAGTTGTTCATCAGCTTCAGTTTAATTTTGAAAGCGAATCTGCGGCCCGATACGTGATTCGGCGTGCATTTTGGTGCTCCAGAATTCTTGATTGTGATTGGTCAGGTGACGGATTCGTTTTCAATCAGTGCAGCTGCAAATCACGGCTTTACATTAACGGGCACGGTCTAAATACGTTAGCGTTTCTTTGGCAACAACTTACAGAGGGATTTTCTTTGTGGACGGTTTACGCATCCTAAAGTGAATAATTAACAGGTTGTAAATATCTTATTTAACAATGAAAAACGTATAATCGTATAATCGATGTGAGGTTTTCTCCAAGCAGATGTTTATTTAACATTTTATTCAACCGCGCAGCAGTGACTTTTAATGTCAAGTTTGCGTTTTTGTTTCACTCTTATTAACTTGGACGGAGCGGGGAGAAAAGAAAGGCTGTTTAAAAGATGCTGTAGCATAACTTCCTACACGATCTAAATAGCTTTCTGGACATTCTGCAACATTAAACGCATCTACGAGTGGTTGGAAAGTGTGAAACGTAGGCTCACCTTCATTTGGTATGGTGTAGCGAGCGTACTCTGGGAAATAGTCTTCGATTTTGGATTTCCCAGCTAGTACTTTCTCTGCCAGCATGTCCTGCTTGTTGAGGAATAAAATAACGGAGATGGTCCGTAACCACCTTGGGGGAAGAGACACAGAAACGCGCTCATGAAAGAAATGCTTTGAAGCACATTTTCAGTTTACAGTGTCCTCCAGGATTATACCGAGCCTCAGTTATCTTCTGCGGAAAAAAAAAAATTACTGGATAAAGTCGACTGAATGTTTTCTATGCGACTTTTTAAAAAAGTAATAAGTATTTGTACATTGATGCAATATTTTTTTTTTACCCATTTTCTCTTGTATACCATCACAGTCGGTTTGAAATTAAGCCTGTCTGTCAAGACAGAAGTGTGACAAAACTACAGACTTTCAGCTTTAACATTACGCTTCTCCCATTGCCTTAAGAGTCCCCTATTCTCAAAGTAATTGGAGCAAAGAAATACGATATAACATATACACGTATTGTTTCCATACTTGAACAAAAAGAATCCTTTGCATTCAATGACTTTCTGCATTGTGGAACCCATGGACATCACCAGGGGCTGACGTTCCTCAAGTGAGATGCTTTACCAGGCCTTTACTGCAGCTGGCTGTAGGCGTTGCTTGCTTATGAGTCTTTCTGTCTTCAGTAAGTGAAAAGCATGCTCAGTCGGGTAAACTGACTCGGCCATGTAAGAACATTTCGTTTCTTTGCATTTAGAAGCTCTTAGGTTGCTTTCAGGGTACGCTTTGGGTCATTATCCATCTGTACCGTTTAGCGCCGTCCTATCAGTTTTCCAGCACTTGACTGAATCTGAGCAGAAACTACACCTCTGTACACTATTAGCACTCACATTATCGATAAACACCACTGACCCAATTCCACCGGAAGCCATGCATGCCCATGTCCACTATGTTTGTCAGATGCTGTGGAAAACTTTGGATCAATGAGCATTTGTGTTCCTTTTCCACACTCGTCTCTGCCCATCATTCCGGTACAAGTCAATCATGGTTTCATCTGTCCAAAAAACTCCTAGCAAAGTCCAATCTGTTTTTTTTTTTTGTTTTGTTTTTTCTGTTCTTCAGTGGTTCTCATCTTAAGATAAACCCTATGTATTTACATTCATGGAGACATCTCACAAGCGTAGACTTTGATACCGATACGCCAACGTCCTCCAGAGTGCTCTTAACCTGGGTGGATGTTGTGAAGGGGCTTTTCTTCACGAAGGAAAGAATTTTATGATCATCCACTTTCGTGGTTTTCCATGTTCTCCCAGGCCTTTTGGTGTTTCTGAGCTCACCAGGACATTACTTTGTTTCAAGAATGTACCAAAGTGTTCATGCGAGACCTTCTAAAGTTTCTGCTATCTCTCCGATATGTTTCTTTTTGTTTCGGGTTTTTTTTTTTTCTCCTCTCCAGCCAAATGACGGCCTCCTTCACTCGCATGGACACCTCTTTCACGCGGAGTTCCCGTATAAAGCTACCAGTTTTGTTCAAGTCAGTGCTCTGAATCAACTCTTGACCTTTTATATACACATTACTCGTCACAGAATAACCAGGAAATGGAAAAGATAAAATGCAAATGTTTAAATCGGGAGCGCGGAAATACCTGTTGTTCCAGATACTGCGAAAGAGGTCGAGCGCTTCTCGTAGTCTGTTTGTGTTGTTGTCTTCTCTAATGACCATGTTATAGCTGCTACTTGCCACCACAAAGATGATCGCAGTGACATCTGGAACACAACACACACACACACGTACTCAGGCGGAGCACACCTTTTAAAGACTACTTTAAAATTCGACAAGCGAAAAAAAAGTCAGATGCAGTCGTGAATTATTATTTTGTTAAGGGAAAAAGAGCTGTTAAGGATGTCGAGCTGGATCTGTTGACTAAAATTTCAATTCAAACCCAAAACCCATGCATTGCACGTTAGGGAAACGTCGCACATGTTCACATGCAACGCTCTTTGTGAATATTAATATGAAAAATGCCTCCCGTACATACCATTAAAGCACTGGATCCATTTTCTCCTCTCATCTCTTTGACCTCCCACATCAAACATGCTAACAGAGAAGAAGGAAATAAAGATCACGAATACAAACCCAGCATGGTTTTCTGTGCCAGCAGTGAGCGTGCATGCATCCTGTCTACTCTGTCGGAAAACATGAAACATGGTGCCCTCTACAGGAACACGTTCCCCTGCCTAAACTTTTAACCTCGACAACTTTTTCAAAAATGATCAACAAAGCATGAGTTGATTCCAGTCATGGTTCAAGTATTTACTTTGAAGGAATTTTCAAATGCACATAATTCACACAATTCTCAACACATATAAAACTCGCTCTGCGGGGACAGGAAAGCCACTCACTGGAAGTTAACTTTGTCTACTTGAAATCGTGTTTCAAAAATCCCTGATGTCAGAACTCTGCAGCGCAGCAAGTCCTGGAACAAGACATAAAAACAATGTAAATATGAAACAACCAAGTAAATATGTGACTAAACCCAAGACCAGCGATAAGCTCACAGTAGATACAGTAAAAGATCTTATCGCTGGAGCTATGCTTAGTCAGCGACTAGAAGGAAACAAAGCTTGCAGACTGAACATGTACCTGATCTGTTGGCGTGTAGTCAGTTTGTCTTACAGCATCGATGCGGTCAAGGAAACTATGAAGATTCAAAAAAACAAAACAATTAAATTGGCCAGTGATAGACTAGAACATACAGTTGGGACAGTTTATACTGCACAAGTTTAATCGATGCGTGGTATATAAATATACGTGTGCCGAGCTTTGGATTTATTATATACGATTAAAAGCCTGAGAATAAAACAAAACAAATACAGAACATGAAAATCTCCAAGCTTTGGAAAGCCTGTCTACCCTAAATTTTGCATCCAGATCAGCTCTCCATGGTGTCGCGCGTATAAACGGGCCCATTACTCAACTGTAGAACTGACTGGCTAATAAAAAGATCCTCTTTTAGAAATTACACGTAGACACTAAACCGCATTGCCAACATTTTAGTACAATTAGGAATTGGATTCTTCAATGAAACCACGCGAGCGGCCATTTTCTTTTACTCTCATGCGGGCGGGAGAGGGCAGTCACACACGAAACTCGTCAGACAACTAAAGGTCAAGTTCACGAACATGGGAGCATAATTGGTGTTCACATGACTCTGGGCAAATTGTCCATTATCAGTAACTGCTTTATCCTGGTCAGGGTCATGCTGCATTAAAAGTACTAATTTGCTTATATTTTAGGAAACAGAACTGTGGGACTGACTGGGGTTGAACAAGAATGTTTGTGGCTGTGGGCAGGAACAGATCGAGATTAATCATGAATGTGTACACGAGAGACTGCAGGCAGGAACACCCAGGATTGGTCAAGAGTATCAGTAAGAGTGGATGATATTGGTACTGCTCAAGTGGTGGAGATTTGTCAAGAGTGTCTCAGTGGGACAAACAGGTGGCAGGAACTCAGGAGGATTGATCAAGAACGTCTCTACGGGAGACGCCGTGGGCAAAAATAGTAGTATTATCCAAGAGTGTCTCTGTGGGAGACGAATTCTCTGTGGAATTGATCAAAAGTGTCCCCCCGAAGCAGCCAGTATTATTCAGGAGCGTCTCTATGGGAGATCCTGTGGAAAAGAACGGGCAGGACTAATCAGGAGCGTCTCTGGCGAGTGGGATTGCTCAAGAACGTCTCTGTGGGAGACACCGTGGACAGGCATGGGTAGTATTAATCAAGAGAGTTTATATATGGAAGACACTGTTGGGAGGGACGAGTTTGATTGATGAAAAATGTCTTCAGGAGTGGGTGGGATTGGTCAAGAGTGTCTCTATGGGAGACACCGTGGACAGGCATGGGTAGTATTAATCAAGAGAGTCTCTATGGAAGACATTTTTTGGCAGGAGCAAGTGGGATTGATTTAAAGTGTCTCCAGGATTGGGCAGGCTTGGTCAAGAGTGTCGCAGTGGGAGACACTGTTGGCTGAGACAAGTGGTATTGGACAAGAGTATCGGTAGAAGTAAGCAGGAG
Organism: Chrysichthys cranchii; assembly: GCA_030068335.1. Classification (NCBI taxonomy): domain Eukaryota; kingdom Metazoa; phylum Chordata; class Actinopteri; order Siluriformes; family Claroteidae; genus Chrysichthys; species Chrysichthys cranchii. Next base: position 1,500,397 of record JAQMCW010000032.1, on the reverse strand, counting down.
CAGGTCAGATTGGTCAAAGGAGTCTGCAAGAGTATGGAGAGATTGGTGAAGATTGTCTGTGGGAGTGAGAAGGATTGGTGATGAGAGTCTGTGGAAGCCAGCAGGACTGGTCAAGAGTGTCTGTGAGAGTAGGTAGGAGCTGGGATGTCTTCATGACCTGGTGGGATTGGGGAAGAACGTCTGTGTGAGTGGGCATGTCTGAGTGTGTAGGTGGGAGCAGGCAGAAAGTGTTTCCAGAAGGAAGCAGGACCGGCCAGGAGTGTCTGCACGTATGGCTGAGTCTGCATGAGAGACCAGGTTTGAGCAGACATCTTAAGTAGAAGGTATAAAAAATGGTCCTGAACACATTACTAGTCGCCCGCCCCCCCCGACCCAAAGAAAAGACCCTCTAAGCAACTGACCCCAAACCTCCAATAAAGGGGATAACGCATCCATCATCATACATACACCCAGTTCAAGCTCAACAAACATCCCCTGGGACACACTGACGACTCATACAGGCTCTTTTTACGTGCTGGAAAATAACCTATAACTGTCCACCAACCTGAACGAATCACGTTAGCGCAGCGCGTCACGATGCATTGCATTATCCGAGCTGATCACATGACCCGGAACGGCCAGAATCGATCACGGTGCTAATAAATATGTTCCCGTTCATTTTAGACTCATCATCATCATCATCATCACCGTGGTCATCGTCACATTTATTTTTACAACTGGACAGATCTATGGGAAAATCTTTCGCATTTTTGCTAGGAATCATTTTCAACTGGTTCCCCGTCGCGTAGTCTAGTGTCGAGTAATCGCAAGCATGGGAGCAAATGCTCAAGTTTCCACTCTTGCACCATCCCCTTGACAAATTTTACTCCACCAAATTTAATTTGTGCTCCATGATTAATGTGTTCATTCCAGTCAAAGACACACACACACACACACACACACACACACACACACACACACACAAAATGTACCTCAGCTTCGCTTCCTGACCTTCCTTTGTTTACAGCACATTGCCAGGATACTCACTTTGATTTGACTGCACGCACACACACGTGGCCACTCAAACAGTTTGTGCTCTGCAGTGCAGTTGCTATAAATAGCCAGTGTTTGCTCTGGCTCCATGGTGCTTTTATATAAGCTCTGGGAGGGTGCCACGAAGAGAGGGGATTGAAGATAGAACAACTATACACAACACGGCCACTGGAAAATCCAGCATTGCTTCACTCTCTCGCTCTCTCTCTCTCTCTCTCTCTTTCTTTCTTTGAATTCTCTCACATGCTATCTGTCTGGCTTGCTCAAAGCTCTCTCTTGTTTCGGAACCCATGATTAAAAGGTTTGTGTAAGGACTAGAACCCCGCAGGACTGTGTTTATTCAGTCATGCATCTTCAGCAAATAAACGCTTTATTCTTGTCAGGGTCAACGTGGTTTTAAGGACCGATTTGAAAATTTGATTAACAATAATTAGTAGAAATGGAAGAATTACAAATTAATTTAAGGAGCAAAAGGTACCATTCGTAAAAAAAACAAAAAAAAAAAAAGGAGGCTGAACACTGGGATGAACTTGCAAATGAGTACTTGTTAGTTATAGAAAAACACATGGCTTTTTATCCCTTTTTAGTTACATTTAAATGTTGTGAAACAGCCACGAAACAAGTTAGTTCCTGTTATCACTCGACTTACAGCAATGCTCGAGTTTAAACCAAAAATAAAAATAAAATGCTGCTTGTTACATATGAGCAAAGTCCCCTAAAAATATAGAACTATCTCCAATATGAGTGGATCTGTTCATTGTAACGTTAAAATCTCAGCATATGCGATATAATTCATTCCCACCGAGATAAAAAAAAAAACACACATTAGAATGATTTAGTCCCCGTTCAACACGAACGAAAAGAGAAGCAAAGAGAGCTTACTAATGTGCACAGTCAATGAGCTGGTACTCGTTGGACCTCTCGTAGCACGCTTTCACTCCTTCGTCTTCCCAAAGTTTCTTGGCATGGTAAAAAAACTCCTATGCAAAAGACACACATTGTATAAATAATCCGTCAGGTCATGTCTGGTCAGCGTTAAACTTTACGCATAGTTTACATGAGTGGAGGGAATCGCACATGATGGTGTGCATATGGTGATCTTGCGGTAACACAGTATACACTAAGCCTCGGTTCTGAGGTTTTACGTTACCTAGGATCAGCTTGCATGCCTTAGGAATCATGCGTTACCTGCACTCTCTCAAAGTTGTTAAGAAAAAAAAAAAAATGACATTTGATCCTGAGAAACCACAAAGCATAAAGCTTATATATATATATATAAAAAAATGTACTGCAATAACTTTTGGTCAGAACATTTTTAAAAGTGATTGAATGAAGGCCCGGATTTTACGAAAACAACTGAATGCGCCCCTTACCTGCGGGTAGTCAAAATCGGACAGTGGCGCTATGCTTTTGATGTAATCGATCCTAAACTGGTCCTCCGGGTTGGCGAGAGGGACGGGTGGAATTAAAGTGCTCATTGCAGACACTATTGTCTAGGACACATTTTAAAAATTCGATGAGTTGAATGATGAAAAACTCCCTCAACTTTAAACAGGAGAGTCACGGTCCACTCACCACTATAGCATCCTTCACATTTTTCCGGATGTCTTGGATTTTCTGTCTCTTTTCTCTGTGTACAAAGAGAGACGTTTTCAGGCACAAAATACAAATGATGATAAATAAGTTTTCATCTTCATAGCAGCCTACTACATAAAGATGTCTTTATTCCAGCATTGGTAATAATAATAATAATAATAATAATAATAATAATAATACACTAGCAGGAAGAGGGGCACTTCACATCCCCTCCCACTTGTTTTTGAAAAATTTTTTCCACCCGATTGGCTCACAAAAGAGGCCGACGAATTCACATTTCACAGGACAAATTCACCTAGACAAAGTCGGGAAAGCGAAAGCTCTCGAAATGCAAACACTTTACACATCCCGTGACCTTTCCCCTTCAGTGAGTCTGCTTTTCCGACAGGTAAATTTTATTTGCATTTTGTCTGGGTCTTGTTTTAGCTATAAAAAACAGGAAAAGCTTAGTATTCAGGTCACTCCCATGTCACAGCAGGAAAGGGTCAAAGATCGTAACTCTACTTCTAATTAGATGATGTTGGAACCATTAAAAAAAAAAAGCTTCCAGATCTATCGCAATGATTCATTTCTACAATGTTTATTTGCTGCATTTTGCTCTTAAGTAAGAGGTTTCTAGTGACATGAAGCCATTAAAAGACATTCAAATAATTTGCCTAAAATGCCTTTAATAACTTTTGCAGATCAAAATATATGAAAGTAAAGAATAAAAAACAACAAAAAAAACAAACAAAAAAAAAATAAATTTCTTCTTCTCATGATCGTCAGGAAATTTAGATGATGTCATGTTGAGATTTGTTGGACACAGGATATGGATGAACGAGTTTGTGTAAAAGGGTTGAGTGAATGCACTAAACCTATTATAACCCATAATATATGACTCATGGAAAAAAAAAAAAAAAAGATGTTTCCACTATTGGATGTTAAATGGATTCATAGATTCCTGGAAAAGGAATGCAATTTTTTTTGGTTTTATAAAAGTTTTTATAAATAGCAGTATATTTAAGCTTGTTCCTGTGGGTCAATGTGTTCAACGTTACTATAAAATAAAAGCTTCACTTACTCCGCGTTGAAACCGTTCACATGAAGGATTCTCATCTGTTTCACAATGGTGCTCTTTCCTGATTCTCCAGCTCCTGCGCCATCACACAAAGTAGACGATGAGCAGAAATAGTGTTAAAAGTTTTGTCATTTGGAAAATCAGGGCAGGATGAGTATTGAACATCGAGCTGGGCTGTCAAAGGCACGTGCATTCGCCTTTCTACCTTATGATCACAAAAATAACGCAGTTCCTAATACAAATATAGGAAATTGTTGAATATTATAGTATAGGAAGACACAGAAAAGCAAGCTGATCGTTCTCAGGCCCTGACAGATCACAGATACATACGGTCCTGCTTCCACTGAAAGGCCTGAAGGCTACAGGGAATGGTGTAAACACAGGAATCGGATATGGGTCAGGTGTTGTTTACATGTAAACAGACAGAAAGTCTGAAGAAAATACGATTTATATCCCAATGTGGAAACGTGCATCAAGTCCTACAATGGAAATGCAGCTACACTGATGAGACAATTTATTATATGGATCTGGAGTCCATGTGACTCATGATTAATGATGGTGTAAATGCATCTGGAACATCTGGAATGACAGCAGAGCCAGAGCCAAAATGTCTCTCATGTTATTTAAAAAAAAAATTTTTTTTTTAGCACATTGTGTTGTGGGACTCTTAAAGCACAGCAAACTCCAACTTAGGGTTTTTGTTAGTCATTGTGAATGGTCCTTTAGGGCTTAATTTAAGCCTTGTAACCAGATGTAAGCAATAAATCTGTCTTTTAACCAGGCCCAGAGACATTTCAGTGTCTCACTGAGGGACACTCACAAGACCTGACTGACTCTGTACCTCAACGGCTATCTGATAACCAACGGCTGTTTTGGCGCTTTTAATACCTCAGCGTTTATAGGGATGTTTAAAAAAAAGACGGATAAATAAACCCATCATCGACGCAGTTTAAACCCCTGTCTCATTTCGGTCAAGACTACCACACGGGTGCCATGGCGTTGTCAGAATTTCCCCTCTATGCTACTGTTTACTGTCGTCCATTAGCTTGCGTTAACACCCCCACCCCCCTCCTTTCTTTTCCGCTATGGTATCGCCCACATTCATAAACGACCAAACATCCGGAAAAGGGGTGTTTTCACGATGCCGTATTCATGCGTGTAGGTGCGCAATGGAAAAGAAAATGTTGCCTTTATCAGTCAGTCCCTCCACAGACAATTCACACACACACACACACACACACACACAGACAGAGAGAGAACAAATATTTAACTCTGTCATTCTCATGGTTCTGTTATGGCACTCAGGGAAAGAAAGAAATAAAGTGAGGGAAAGAATGTGTGCTACATGCTAGTTGTTGGAGCTAAACAGTGCTCAGTATTTGAATATAAGGATTCATGTGACAGAATGACAAAATCACATATTTCTATTTCTGGACGTTTCACATGACTCCAAAGGACTTAATTCAATAACCCTTTGGCAGGCTTCTTGCCAGCATGTACTACAACCACAAACCTCAAGTAAAGAAAACACTCTGTCTTCCTGTTGGAGGACAAACATGAATCAACAACAAGGCCGAATTACTGTTACCTCCCAGATTTTCTCATAACGACATGTCCCAAAGCGATTTGTTCCTCGTACAGACGAACGACACGTTATCATTTTTTACGTACAGTATTTACAGTTACATTTAATGTTGCGGGACTTCTGTGAAATTGTTCCCTTAGCAGCTTCTCTCTCTCTCGCACTCTCTCTCTCTCCCCATCGTCTTGTTCTCTTGAAATTAATCAGAAAAAAAAAAAAAAAAAACACAAACAAAACAAAACAAAACAAACACTGCCACCAAAATAAAATGCAGCTTGTTTTTTTTTTTTTTTATTCCCAAGAAATCGCAAAGCGCAAACTCCTCCATCCTGAAAAATTTGATACGGTTGGAAAACTTACAACTGGAGACTCCTTCTATACGTCTGAAATTGACGCCTCGCGGGCAACGTCCACGGTTATTACAGGACTCACCACGCATTAGAACGAGCACGTTAACATAAACCTGCGATTCACAGCAGCATCACTGTCAGAGCTTCTGTTAGCGAAAATTAATCACTAAACTCCTTCTGACCAGTCAGGATTACATGTGGTATAATTAAGATGGACAAATAAATATATATGTGTCAACCTAAACTAGCATCTGGGTTTTTTTTAAATCCTGATGCAATTCTAGCATTCTCCAATGACACCTTTAATGTAATAATCACATTCCTGAAGAAATCCTCACCCTTCTTCATTAAGTCTAAGCCTCTAAGCTTGCCACTCGAACCCCAGTCCTGGCATGTTCTTATTTTCTCAGACTTTTGAGTCATTTGACGTCCATCTGATACATATCCAAAAGTATCACAAATACTTCTACATGAACATAAACCACCATATTTGATGTGTTTCATGAACATTTTTTGATGAACAACCATATTTGATGTGTTTGGAATCCTCCACCTCATTCACGGCGAGCTACAGCGTAGCTTCAGTTTTACATCAAATTCTTCCTGTACGTCACGTTGGTCCCTAACCCAAAGCTTGCTTGAGCCAAATGGTTATTAAAGAAATCTGTACTCTGCCTGAATTCTACACTAGACAGTATGATAACGTGTGTTCTTCATATCAGATAGGAAAGCTCCTTTAACCCTGCTCTGGTACCATGGGCTCTATGTGACCCCAGCCCTCTTTGGACCATGTTTTTTTTTTGGAAACTATCATGATTAGTGACCTTGCCTGCCACGTGAGTATTTTCTCGTAAGGTCTTCCTAAGTATGTGACACGTTTGCTAGTTTCAAAGTCTTTCTGCTTATTTTTTATTTAGGTTTATTTTCGCTTCGTCATAGTACCTTCAATGTGAGGGGTACTGTGGGGTCAATTTGACCCCAAGTGAACATAAACCTAAATAAAAAAATAAGCAGAAAGACGGGTATGTGTGGGCACAGAAGCCAAAAACTGTCAGAAGAACCCCGATGTGAAATATCATCAGACAGAAACCAGGGCTGAAAGGGAA
>JAQMCW010000032.1:1454986-1465540 GCA_030068335.1 Chrysichthys cranchii | reverse complement strand
TAGTTAAAATGTAAGCGCTAGTGACGCTGTTTCTGCTCATACGCACGGATAATATGTTCTGTGGTCAGACGGCATTTCCGTTTCAAACGCAGAAAGAATTTTATATATATATATATGAATGAAATTATTATATTACAGTATATTTTATATTATTATTTTATATTTCATAATATATTATTATATTATATCCTGTGCCAAGTGGAAATAAATTGCGCTTTCAGTTTTTAATTTCGATATCAGTTTTCCTGTTTGTTTGTTTCCTGATTAACTTTGTGTGACTGACGTAAAGAGAGGCTGGTGAGCGTAAGGCGGTTTGTAGCTGCTGTAACATAAGTAACAACAAGAACTGACATGTTTGCCAAGATTAAATGTAATTATAAATGGGTAAAAAGTGCAGCGTTTTGCTTTTTCATATTACAAATCGTAATTGTTTTCAGCTTGCTAAAATAATTACAATAAAAGATACTTTAGGGACATTGTTTTATTGGAAATTAATCAATATCATCCAGGGGAGTTGATTATTTTTCTATAAAAGCACACCCCCATGTGTTTTATGCCTTATCTGTACACTGTGTCTTATGATTTTTGTGTAATCAACTGTAGTATCCGAATTGTTTAAAGTAAAATTTAAAGTTTTCCTCTTGATTTTTATTTATTTATCTACAACAAATTATTTTTTTTTTCATATTTCAAATTTCAAATGTGAAATTTTTCATCTAAATATTTTTTTATCATTGATGTATTTTCTATTTTCAAATTACAAGAATATGTTATTATTATTTCTATTTAATTTGTACAATCCCGATTTAAAAAAGAAAAGTTGGGATGCTGGGTAAAACGTACATAATAAATGAATGCAATGATTTGCAAATCCTTTTTGACCTATATTTAAATGAATACAATCCAAAGTATTGAGAAAATACTTGGGTTTTTTTTTTTTGTTTGTTTGTTTATTTGCAAATATGCATTAATTTTGAATTTGACGTCTGGCACACCTTCCAAAAAAAAAAAAAAAACAAACAAAAAAAAAACCCAAGTTGGGATGGGGCAGCAAAAGACGGGAAAAATTGTTGAATGCTCAAAAAAACCACCTTTTAGGATCATGATTGGGTACGAAAGGGACGTCATCGTTCACAAGCATGGATGGGGCAAGGTTCACCATTGTACAATTTCTCAACATTTCCGTTTCTCAACATACAATTGCAGGAAATTTAGAGAGTTCACCATCTACAAACTATAATATCATGAGAAGATCTTCAAAGAAACCCAGAAAATCTTTCCACTTAAGGGACAAGGCCAAACACTGACATTAACCCATTAACTGCCAATTCTTTTTCTGAAACTTTTCATGTATTGCTATTAATTTACATCCAAATAATAACAAAAAACATCTACTTTCAAGAAATATGACTGTTAATATTTCTGAAATTTCAATTTTTAGTCAAAGTCCCAAATGGGGACCATGGCATATGCCATCTATTTTTTATGCCGTTCAATATATGATCCCCAAATGGGGCCCACGGAAGCTAATGGGTTAGATGCCTGTGACCTTCGAGCCCTCAGACGGCACTGCATTTCAATCTGCCATGACGTTATAAAGGACACCATTACATGTACTTGGGAGCACGTCGTAACAGTTAGACCCCAGTCTTGTTTCATATCATTCTGTGTGTTCTTATTACGACCGCTAGCGGTACTGGTCCACTCGGCTTCCCAAAAACCCCAAGTGGTACTCTTTGAAACATCAAGACAAAGTGGATGCTGAAATGCAATCTGGAATGGACGGGTTTTTTTAAGCTCAGGGGGTAAAGACACTGGACTACTGATTGGAAGGTCAGGAGTTCAAATCCAAGCACTGCCAAGCTACCGCTGGTGGGCTCTGGAGCAAGGCCCTTAACCTCAACTGCTCAGTTGTATAAATGAGATAGAATGATGTTAATGTAATGTAGGTGTATTTTAACTCCTTGCAAAGTGAAGAGAGGCAAAAAGAAAAGGATTACAGTTGGAGAATGGCAGAAAATGGCAAAATCTACAATTAGACACCATTTCTATGCCAACAAATTATTTAGAGGATGCACTAGAATAGACTTTTTTTTTTTTTTTATCCTTCATTGTTCTTTCTGAGAAACTACTGGGACTTCTAATGTGTCCGAATGTATAACTTTCCAGGTTGTACGGGCAACAGAGCTTCCTCCAAAGGTCAGTCAGGAGTACAAACAAGGATGCTTATATGGAAAAGTCTCTAATCTTCAGTGTTTGCTCTCTACAGGCCTTGGGAAGTTTATTATTATTATACATGAGCTCCATGAAGGAGGGTTTAAATTGAATTCTGGCCGTCACTGACAAGAAGATACAGCTGGGTTGTGGTTGGATCTACAAGCAGGAATATCATCCAGAGCGGAATCATGACAAACTCCATTTAAAAATAATACTAATAATCATGATAACGGAAACCAAAGGCATATGGACGTGTCTTTGTTACACGGGGAGTTTAACAAGTTAATAACAGCAGCTGATAAATTAGACTTTCAGTGTTTATTCAGTCAGGTCAAGTAAAAACATCAACAACAGTTTCATAAATCTCTCAAACCTTTTTGGTCCAATGTCCCGTAGACGCTCATCATTGCTCGTACGTTTTGGCAGAATACAAAGACAAGACGTCAGGCTAGAGTAAACTTTGAGGTGATTTATTTTTTTTTTTTTTTTTTTGGTAACTCATCATGACATGATATTAAGTTTTAGCTTTATGTGGCTGGTGTATTATTATTATTATTATTATTATTATTATTATTATTATTATTATTAATTCTGGACTGGAGATTATAGCTTAAACCATTGTTTACTTCCCCAACTCATGCTAAAAAAAACACCTTGCACAAGACACCAAACATTTAAAAGTAGTGTACTACAAACACCATGTCCTTTTCGGTCAATCCCTAACTCTCTCTTCCAGCGCCCTGAGCTCCGCCTCTACCTGCTCAGGCAGGTCAGCGCCCACTTGCTGCGTAAAGTAGGCTCTGATCTCTTGGACTTCTTTTTGCCAGAAAGGTTTTGGGACGTCAAAGAGTGCCTCCATGTCGACTTTCTGGCCCAGGCCGTGTGTGTTGATGGCGCCCTCTTGAGGCAGCCATCCTATCACGCTCTTTCTGGCTGCCTCGTCTTCCTTGGTGCGCCCACAGCGGTGGAAGATCCACTCGAGAACTCGGGAATTCTCTCCAAACCCGGGCCACAGGAAGGACTTGGTCTGCGGATCTTTCCGGAACCAGTTGACGTGGAAGATCTTGGGGAGCTGTGTGGGCGCCTTTCTTGTCTCCATGCTCAGCCAGTGGCTCAGGTAGTCACCGAAGTTGTAGCCGAAGAACGGACGCATAGCGAAGGGGTCGTGCATGACAACTTTACCTGGATACACAAGACACGGTTTGGTAATTTCATTTATTTCTATACAACAGTGCTGTGGGAAGCCAGATTCTGACTGGTCAGAAGGTACAACGTGTGATTAGCTGGTTTAAAGATGAAGATACCTTTATGTTCTGCAGCTGCTGTGGATTCCGATCTCATGGCTGCACCAACAAAGACTCCATGTCGCCAGTTAAATGATTCATACACCAGGGGCACTCCTGAGACAAAGAACAGAAAGGTGTTTTTACAGTACAGGAGAAACAAAAACAACACAATATGAAATTTCCATCTATGTCCACGATAATCACCCTCTGGTCTCCGGCCGCCAAATACGATGGCGTCAATTGGCACTCCTTCATCGCTCTCCCACTTGGGGTCCATGATGGGACACTGGGCCGCTGGGGCACAGAACCTCGAGTTCGGGTGGGCACAAGGTTTCGAGTCACCTGTGAAAAATCACTTGTTTTACTTGTTTTTAAAATGGGCTTTATCGTAAAAAGAGAGAAAGAAAACAAGATGGATATTTGGTTTATTGGGACAAATTCCTATAAGATGTTTCCCAAACGTGCTCTTTGGTTAAAGATATTACCAGGCTTCCATAAATTTCCAAGCCAGTCAGTCAGAGTGATTCCAGCCGCAGGGGGGTCGAGACCCTCCCACCAAAAGCCACCGTCGCTCGTCTCCCCCACGTTTGTGAATATCGTGTTCTTCGAAATGGTTTCCATTGCATAAGGGTTCGTCTTCAGAGAGGTACCAGGGGCCACACCGAAGAACCCGTTCTCTGGGTTAATAGCTCGGAGTTTACCTGGAAAAAACAGCAAAATAAAATAACATCTCCGTCTGAGTAACCTGCGTTTTTCGACAATTCTAGCAAAACAGCAATTGCAGAAATACTACGGAAGCGCGCGTAGGCGGCCCCAGACGTTCGTCTCACCCTGGCTGTCGAACTTCATCCAGGCGATATCGTCTCCCACGCACTCCACCTTCCAACCCGGCAGCGTCGGTTTCATCATGGCCAAGTTGGTTTTCCCACAAGCACTTGGGAACGCCGCCGCAATGTACCGCTTCACACCCTGAGGATTGGTGATTCCCAGAATCTAAAACACAGATAAAGTGCGTGTGAGAGACACACAGAGAGAGAGAGAGAGCTTAAGAGAAAAATGACGCCAACTTACACATCCGCGTCTCAGAAGCAAACAAGCTTCCATTTTAACAATAAACACCAGATCTAGGAGTTGTGCAATTAAACATGTTCTTATAACGCACATAAACTCAATAACCCTTTAAAGGGCAAAGAAGCATATTTGGTAACTTCAATGGACATCCAAAAATGATGGATGTTTTTGCTCCGAGTTGCTCACCAGCATATGTTCAGCTAGCCAGCCTTCGTCTTTGGCAATGCGAGAAGCAATACGGAGCGCAAAACATTTCTTTCCCAGGAGGGAATTCCCCCCGTAACCGCTTCCGAAAGACAGGATCTGCCTGCTATCTGGGAGATGTGAGATCAGCACCTTGTCTGGATTACAAGGCCACTGGTTTATCAACGGAGCTGGGAAACAGGGGGGGAAAAAAAAGACACCAAGAATATAAGCCTGATTAAAATCTGTGTGCCCAGACCACAGACTTGTTCCCCAAAACCACTCGTGTATGTTGATTTACAAGACAGCAGAATTTGTTTTTCTTTTATTCCTTTATTTTTTCTGACTACCACTCAGTGTGTGGTTTTCTACTGGTTCGCAAGACAAGACAAAGGCTTGTGAATCTGCAGGTCAAAGTTCAACAGGATAACAAGAACATACCTGCAACCAGAAACAAATATGTGCCTTCATGTCAGTGAAGGAGTGAAAATCATAAACGCTACTGTTAAACTGACTACTGGCACTCCGGTGTCTTTAGGACACTCTGGGGGTGCTGAAAGTATACGGAAGGCCTAGCGTATTGACAGCAATGCAGTGGTTCTCCTGGGTGTGGAACAAATGCTCGGTACCTCTAAGTGGAAGAGGTCGACCTAACGAGTGTTGGCAGCGAACGAACTCCACACCCTCTGCGAGTTTCTCCAGGACAGGCGTCCCCATGCGGGTCATTACTCCCATGCTGGCCACCACGTACGGAGAATCCGTCACCTGAACGCCAAACTTAGCTAGAGGAGAGTTCACCGGACCCATGCTGAACGGGATCACGTACATCGTCCGACCTAAGGCAAGACAAAAAACGGGGGAAGAAAAGATATTAGAGTTATGGCAATTTACAGTGGTTTTCTTTCACAACATGGGTACCTGTAAGCGACCATTAATGAAGCAATAAATAAACAAAATAAAATTGAACAAAGGGTGTATTTAGAAATTTAGTTTCTCTCATTCAGGGGGTGTGGCTGTCTGACTGACAGTTCACACGCTACCAACGACTAATTAATAAGCATGGCGTTTATAATTGAGATATAACAACATGTACGACTAATGAGGGTTGAAATGGTTACAGGATTACAGTTTTTATTACAGCTCAGATCCTTCCTCCGCCATCATCAGGCTCTCGGTGTTTAAGCAATATGTTAATGAAAACAAGATGGCCGCTGTGTAAAGAATCCCTCAGGGAGTTTACCAGAAGAGTGAGACATACACACACGCACACACACACACCTGACATGCTGGCAGGAAATCGGTCCTCTCTGGCTTTCTGGAAGTCATTCTCGCTCATCCAGCTGCCGAGCTGACTCTTCACGCCGTTGCTGGGAATGGGAACTGTGTCTCGCTGGTGTTTGGTGACTATCACCGTCTTACTCTCAACACGAGCCACGTCTTTAGGGTCTGTGCGAGCCAGCCAGCTACAAAACAGCGAAAACGGTCATGCTATAAATCTGGGAGGGGCGTTTTAAAAAGACGCAGTCCGGTTTTCCTGCTCCGAGAGCAACTCCTCGACCTGCGGTCCTGCAGTTGTCATGTCCTCATGTCATAAAGTGCAGCAACTCACCAGTTCTGATACTTGGGCAATTTTTTCACCATGCCATCTTTTTCCAAGCCAGCCAGAATGTTGGCGGTCTCCTGGGGCGTGCCAGTCACCACGTGCACTTTAGCAGGTTTGCACTCAGCCACAGCCTCAGAGACGAACTCGGCCACGGATTTGGGGAGAGAGGCCACCGAGCGGACCCCGAAGGCCGCCCCCAAGACATCCCACCTCCAAAAACAAACACAAAGACAACCCGTTAGCCGCTCCGTGCGCACCAGGATCTTCACAGCATCAAGACATGACGACATCAACCACCGACGACTGACATGCCGAGAGATGAAACGATTCAGTACAGACACACGGGATGGACATTAGGGTTAATGTGGGAGAATATGAAGTAAATATGATATTCAGGATCAGGGGTCAAACAGTGCGTGTTGAACATTTACACTCATACTATATAGTGAGTTGGCATTACAGGGCAGGTAACAGGTCTTTAAAGCACACACACACACACGCACGCACACACGCGCACACACACGCAGAAATGAGCTTTAGACATTTCTTGGCTCAGTCCCAAGAACATTTCTTACCCAACACCTAGAAATGTTTAGACAGCCATGTTGCTCAACTGCTATTCAAAAATGTTCAGCATGTCCACTTCCATCCAATGACAAAGGCTAAGAAAGAAAGAAAGAAAGAAAGAAAGAAAGAAAGAAAGAAAGAAAGGAAGGAAGGAAGGGCCAAATTAATACAGAAAACAGAACAAATAAAGTAGATAGATAGATCGATATCAAAGAGAAAAATGAAAAAAAGGAATTAAGAAAGAAAGAACTAATACAGAACACACACAGACAAAAAGAAAAGAAGATACAGGTAAAAGAGGTTAAGGCACTGCCATGAAAAAGAGAGCAGGACAGAACGAGAGAGTCTAGTTTTTCTTTCTCTCCTTCTGCACTCCGAGCTCGATGCAGACGAGAAACCATCATAAACCAGTCCTGCGTCATTGCTCTATGACTTATTTGACTGAGGATGTAAAAAGGTGTGTTGTGACCCAACAGTACTTTCTGTCCGTCACCCTCCCTCTGTTCTTAATCCCTCCTGTCCCACTGATGACGAAAGTCCCTTCATCTTTCTGAGAGTATGTGGAATGACATTAAGGTTCCAGCTTTTCACTGGGTGCAGACATGACTACTGGTGCCACCATGCTGCTTTCTCACTAATCTGTCTGTCTGCTCGTCTATCCTCTCTCTCTCTCTCTCTCTCTCTCTCTCTCTCATGAACTTGAGCTACTGAGCTTTGCTCCTTCCCTGTTCTTAGAAGCCAAAACCACACCCGCTTTAGAATCGGCCAATCACATAAGCTCAATGGCACTGACACCCACTTGCCTCCACCCCACGCTCCTCATGGGTTAACTGTCTCTTGGGTACGGCCCCTTCCCCAACACACACACACACACACACACACACACACTTAAGTTAATGTGTAAAAGATAATGTTCTGTTGCTCACTGTGTGTGTAGAGAGAGCAAAGACAGACTGAGAGGCGCGCGCACACACACACACACACACACACACACAAGATTTAGCAAAGTATACAATATGTATAAAAACTAATTAAGGAAGAAACAAAAAACATAAGTAGGAAAAATAAAGACAGAATGAAACAGCTGAACAAAAGAAAGAAAGATACAGAGTGGAAGCATGAAGAAAAGAAGATTAAAAAAGAGAAAAGAATGCATGACAAAGAAAAAAGATAGAAAAGAGATGAAGAACAGAGGAAAGAAGTCTGTATGGATGCAAAAGAACATAATCAAAAACAAGCCTTAAGGCAAAAACGTGAAAAAATGTTAAATGAGAGGAAGAGTGTTTGGCAGCTGAACGCACTCAGCACTTTAACACATCAAGCCATGAGACTCGCAGCGTTACTTTTATCATCGTTATCCCATCCTGATAAACGTTATCAGGCATTTTCTCAACCTTGCACCCGAAATGATTCACTGAATCATCACTATTCGATTCATGCATGAAACGCCTGTAAGGTCGCGGAATATCCCGTACACCACACGTGTGCGATCAGAGTGTCGGCTGGCTGACGTGGTGATGATCACCATGTTTATGCAGGATTTTTAAGTCCACTGCAGTCTCAAGGCCCAGTATGCACTCACTCACAGGCTGTGTGATCCCTAAACACTCACTAACATCACCTCAGCAATGAACACTTAAACACAGGGCAGGAGGAATGCAGCTCTGTGATTGGTCAGGTGTTTCCTTCAGAGGCAAGTCCCGTGTTCTTCAAAGGGGCCCAGGATTCCAAGATTGAATTCCGAGTCATTGTAAACCCCCAACACACAGAGCCGGATATTGTGTAAAAATTTTTTTTTACAAAAGTTACAAAAACATGCCCCCCGTCCCCCCTGTCCCAAAAAATTACAATAAACAAACAAGTCACAAAAAAATGGACAAAAAAAGAATAAAGAAAGAAATGACAAAAACATTATAAAAAAAAAAAAAAAAAAAAAAAAAAAAAAAAAAAGAACTGAAAAAAATACAAGAAAAGAAAGAAAAAAAAACACGGAGCCAGGTGTATTTTATAAGGAGGGTTGGTTGCATTTAAAAACTTTTTTTTAAATGGCGAAATATTAAATAATTATTTAATCTGGGGAAAATAAATAAATGAATAAATAAATAAATAGATAAAGAAAGAAAGAAAGAAATAGCACAGGGCATAATCAATATAAATTTCATTTAAATAAATGACATTTTTAAAACAAAAATAAAGTAAACGTATTGCGATTAAGAATAAATAGAAAAAAATATTTATTTTTAAAAATAATTTTACATTTAAAAAATATATACACACACACACGTATTCTTTCATTTATTTACTAATTTTTCTATCTATCTATCTATCTATCTATCTATCTATCTATCTATCTATCTATCTATCTATCTATTTTAACCCCCCCAATTAAAAAGAAGTTTATGTGGTAGGGGTCAAATGCATTTCCGAACACTTCTTGTAAACTCCTTTCTGCCTTGTTATTTTACTAAGTTACTCAGTAAGCCCAAGCTCTATGAAGCAACACTTGTTCTAGGACGATCCTGTCTCGTGCGTTTTAATATCAAACAACAACATCATCATCATCATTAAAATGATCTTCTCGACATGAAGCTATAAGGAGACAGAGTATAGTGTAGGTAGGAAAAGAGCTGACCTCTTCAGACTGCCCACGAACAGACAGGACATGTTGGGAGTGTTCCAAGCCTCCTGAGTGCTGAAGTTGAAAGCTCGAGCTGTGTGTGGACCCTGAGCTCCTCTCTCATATATGCGCGCGCGGACTGTCCCGAGACAGAAAGTCCACACGGTGAGAGAACCTTGCACTCTACTCTGCACACCTCCTGCAATCGCACACGTAGGCTACATAACAAGACGTGAACTCACGCCGGCTCTGACGGACAGGCCACGTCCACTGAGTAACGTGCTCTCTCACGTGGCGGAGAAGAGTTCGCGAGCTCGCGCATCGCACTTGGTTAGGCTCTGGGAAGAGGTCGCGCGTGCACCCGAGCCACTCGCGCGAGCTGCGGTGTGTTAAACAGCATGTCTTATTCTCGCGAGTGAACTTCCTGTTCCACGGTAGAGACCGGTGGGAGTAGCACAGGCTGATGCAAGCTCCACACGCTGTAGTTCCTGGAGGTGTAGCCCTTCAGCTCGTCACGTACAACTCTTTATTTATTTATTTATTTTTGTTCCCATGCCTGTGACTCATCTCAGATTTCTTTAGCATTAGTGGTAATGACCGGCCCTGTCTCTCCCTGAGAAGCGACAACAACCCGTGTCCAGCAGACACTTTCTTTCTGTCTTTTTTAAAAATAAAATAATTATTGTGGGGTGTGTGTGTACGGGATTTGTCGTTAATCTGGCATCCTATGATATTTTTAGAGGGCAAAACAAAGCTTGTATTTACAGAAATGATGAATGTGTCCGCCATTTTGTGCGACTTGTGCTACATTCAAAATTTCTTCTTTAGTATGTGTGTTTACAGAACGTTCCCAGTGTGTCCGCCATTTTGTCTAAATTGTGCGACACTGTATATTCATTAAATATGTTTGTTTACAGAACGTTCCCAATGTGTCCGCCATTTTGTTTAATGTGTGTGACTGTATATTTCTTATTCGATATCTTTTGTTACAGTATGTTTCCAGTGTGGCC
>JAQMCW010000032.1:1411056-1421191 GCA_030068335.1 Chrysichthys cranchii | reverse complement strand
CCTCAGCATCCTTCTACTGATATATTCCCGATCCCTCCTCTGTCCATGTCCAAACCATCTCAGTCTGGCCTCTCGAAGTTTTTCCCCAAAACGTCTAACATGCGTTGGACCTCTGATGTACTCATTTCTGATCCTAGAATAAAAGTATAATTACTAATGGACCCAATTCAAGGAGTTTAATCCAACTGAAAATATGCACCGCTTAAAATGGTGTGTTGGAAAAAAAAAAAAACATAAGTAAAACTACAATTAAAAAAAACTTTAAAAGAGACACAAAAATAAGAAATATGCAAAATAAAATTAAAAAAAAAAAAAAAAAAAAAAATCATCAAACATCCTGATCCTCCAGAGCACTTTTTTTTAAATTATGCCTAGCTTTAGCTAATTTTTTTGGGGAGCTTTTCTTCTTTCTGGAAAAAGTATTAGCTAAACCAACCTGCTAGCTGGCTAATATTTGCACAGTCATGCATTAATCAGCTAATGCCACTGAAGTAAAAAATAAATAAATAAATTCTTTCATGTAAAACAGTAAATCAAATTGAAGAAGTGGGGGAAACTAGACAATAGTGGTGATCCAATCAAGTGTGTGATTGGCCGATCGGACTGAACCCAAGCTCTGTCCCCAGTGACTTCTACCTGGAAAGCCTTTTAAAGTGAAAGAGCCAGGCAAACTCAAGAGACCGATTGTATTATTGTTCATCAGATGTACATCTTCAAAACAGAAGTTGATAAATGCATGTTATGAGGGATCTAAAGGAAGGTCCTTCTGGCTCAGGAGGTTCTCTCCTGCATTTTCTTGATTTGCGGGGCTTGACTGATGCGAATGTTTGGATCTCTTGCCCCTGAAAACGGCACCGCCCTCCTCCCTGCTTTCTCCTTCCTCCCGCTCAAGTCGTCCTCGCTTCACAAAGTGCTGGATCCGCGATTCCAGACTCTCACAGCGTGGCCGCTCCAGCAGAGGGCGATAGTTGCGCTGTCTGGATCCTTCCACCAGGCAGCACTGCATAACTGGTGCTTTATCTGAGGATCACATGTGACATTTTATGTAGTTCTGGGCATTAGCTCACACTTTATAGCGACCCACCATGGGGCTGTTTGATTCTCAAATCTGATTGGTCAGAAGGTCGAACGCAAATGGGAAATAATTAACGTACCGGTGTTTGCACTCTGCAGGCCGTGGATCATGCCATGCAGGACCTGAGCTTTGACTGCACTCTGAGTCCAGTGTTGGAGAAGAGAGCTGAGCACGTGATTCTCTTCCTCGGGCTCACTAATCCAGCTCAGGCCATCGAAATGGCACTCGTACAACACCAGGGGGTAATCCACTGCCATGCTGGAAAAAATCCACAGTAATTTAACAATTAGGACAGATATTCAACATAAAAAGGAAATATACATTTTGCCATGACAAGTGTGTGTGTGTTTCTATATAACCATTACCGTATCCCTGGGATCCAAGAAAAACCAGGCGGAAATGGTCATTACACTGTCTGACAAAAGTCACAAGAAATTCTCTCCCCACATTTAAAGACAGTAAATCAAGTGACAGTGTGGCAACACCGTCTCAAAAAAAATAATCTGTTAATCGAGGGTTAGACGTTACTCGATGTTCATTGTTGGTTGTTTCACCTGTACTGAGGCTTCCTGGGGTTGTTCTCAACGTCCAATAGCTGATCGATGATCTCTGGCACTTCCAACTTCTGACCAATCAGAAGCAGCACAGCCATCATGCAACGAACCTGCGTAGATTTAAAAAAAACAAACAAAAAAACCCCCAAACAAATAGCAAACAAACACAGGAAAAGTCTGTGAAAAGCCACACAATATGACAGGATGTCAAAGATGCAACTAGTCCAGGTGACACCCAATCAGTGAGTGAGAAGAAAAGTGCCCGAACTTGATGAAAGCACACACTGACCTGGTGATACAGGAAGGCGAGACCTTTGACCTCGAACACGTAAAGGCGCTGAGGGTCGGCGGGGCAGGGGTGACAGGGTTCGCACGGCTGAACCCTTGCGGATGTGATAGTCCTCTGGAACTGCAGGACTCCGTTACCCACGTCCATCTTGCACAAGTTCCTGAAGTCATGCGTGCCTTCATATCTGCACAGATAACGGCATCAGAGAACGCACAACGTAACACTGCAACCGGCGATATCTCTCGCCATTTCCTTATTCGCTGTACCGTTTGGCTGCTTCAGCCATGAGCTCCACATCCAGGTTCCCATGGGGGAAGTAGTAGCGGTACGTTCGGGACTGGCAGTCGAAGCGTGCACTGAAGCCGCTGGGCACCGGAGACCAGCCGAGAGCCCGGATGTCCGGGGGAAGGACTCTATTCAGCATCTTCACGTAAGGCAACTCGACCGTCGAAGCTCCACTCCCTGCTTTGGGTTCCACACCAGCGGGAACGGTCACACCCAAACCAGTGAACTGAGTCGAGCGCAGGTCAATGGATATGACCTAGAATGCAGGACGAGCTTCATCAGTGTCATCGGCATTATTTTTTATCAAGAGTTCGTTTGGAAATTCCAACACGTTCGGCGGTACCTGTGAGAACGCGCTGACTCCTTTATCCGTGCGACCACAGCGGTGGTAATTGGAGCTCTGTCTGTCCTGGATCAGTTTTGTTTTCAGCATGGCCTCAAACACTCGCGCCTCCACCGTGTTGTCCGTGTTCTCCTGCACGGCAAACCCCTGGTACTGCCAGCCCAGGTACGCTAGGCGCAGCACCACGTGGCGCCGTGGGTGTGCACCAAAGTCGAACGCCCTCTTCCCTTTCTTACTGCTCCCTCCGTTCTCCTGGGCCTTCGACGCTGCCGTCGTCCCCTTGTCGCTCTGTGCTTCATCACGCTTTCCCCCCAGCTGCTCTTTCAGTCGCTCCACTTCCTCCTCCAACGCCTTCACACGGGCCCGCAGGGCTTCCTCGCATGCGCTCATGGGGCCGACTTCACCTGTCCAGGAGAAAGAAAAAAACCCCAAAAACAACAACAACTCATTATTTACACTAATCAGTAATAAAAGGATGGAAGACACAATGCAGAGTTTTGGAATCTCAAGAATGGAGAAGGGCTTTGAGCAAGTGACCCTAGATAGTGAGCATTATGAGAGGTCATGGGGTGCGCACTTGGGCAAATCTGGAATCAGAAGGATCACACGGGTACTTGTAAACACCACGATCTCACAGCTTTGCATTGCTTCTTCACAGCTATCACGGTCCCTGATTCGAACCCGAGCCCGAGTTACTGTCTGTGTGGAGTCTCACATCACGTCCCATCATGTCCCCGTGTGGATTTCTTCCACTAATTTGCCTCCAAGGTGTGAAAGAATGCATTAAGGTGTGTGTTTGGTGCCCTGTGACATTCAGGGTGTATCCCCCACTGGAATAGGTTCCAGGTCCACTGGGCCCCTGATCAGGATAAAACACTTCCTGAAGATGAATGAATGAAAACCCAATCTGTTTTAGATTCCTGAAGAAGTGCACTTAACAAGTGTGGACTGTCGGCTTGCTGTCCATGGTTTGGGGTTCAACGGGGCACAACCCGTTTCTCCATTATAAACACTTATGGCACCTTTAAGACCCCCTGGGGCACAAAAACAAGCACACAGGTGAAGCTCAATGAAACAACATCAAGCTTGGGGCTTAAATAATTATAAGTATATGCACTGCCATGAAATTACAAACAAACAAAAATAAATAAATAAACAAGCAGCACGCTTATCACAATTAACCTCAGTTTTCTTCATAATACATCTATTTATAAGTTTCTTACCTTGGAAGGCACTAGAGGTGATATTTGGGCCCCATATGTTCCCTGAAACACCTGAAAACAAGCAAGCCAAACTGTAACAAGCACATTCCTTATAAACCACATGAGCGACACGCAAACTTCCTGTGTCCCAAATAACCTCCTGTTAGAAATATAGTGCACTAGGTAGGGTATGGAAACGCCCTCATGAGCAGGGAGTTCCAGTAGATAGTGAGATACGCGACGTTTGGGATTGGTCCAATAAGCAAACGCGGAAGTAAAAATAAATAAATAAATCGGTCCGCCTGTCAAAATAAAAGTTCTCTATAACGACCCTAAGTCGGTGTATGAAATATATTTCAGAATCAGAGTCAGAATCAGAATACTTTATTATTAATCCCCGAGGAAATTATGTGGTCAGAGTTGCTCCAGAACAGAAAGAAAGAAAGAAAGAAAGAAAGAAAGAAAGAAAGAAATTACTAACAGGTTAAGATACCAATATTCAATAATACAATATATAACAATTATAAACAATACAATAGCTCTAATTTGACCAATATTACAATAGCTCTAATATACAAAAACTCAATTTCTTCTTCTTCTTCTTAGATCCTTGTCATGCCGTACGGCACATAGGGTGTCAATCGGCCCCCATGGGGCTCAGTTGACATTTCTGTAGCCAAGTGCATTCTACAGGGTGAGGTCGCTAGCCCCACGCCCAACCCTCCCCTAACTCGGGACTCGGGTTCATGCACACACACACAACTTTATGGGCAATTTAGGGCAGCCAATCCACCTAATGTGCATATCTTTGGACTATGGGAGGAAACCGGAGTACCCAGAGGAAACCCATGCAGACATGGGGAGACGATGCAAACTCCACACAGAAAGGCGCCCATGCCAAACCTGGGGCTCGAACCCAGGACCTTCTTGCTGTGAGGCCGCAGTTTAATTATTAACATTTAATTCTTTTGTACAGACTTATAGCTGATAATCTACGACATACTTAGGAGTTTATATTAGTATCTGTCGTGATGAGAACAATAACACTGTTTAATCGTGGGCCTTTTATTCGTTCCTTGTCGCCGTCAGAGACCTTTATTTTGAAAATGATCTCTCCCCGCCGCCATCTTGGAGCCCCTTTTTCTTGTTGACGACACAAAACTGGAAGCCGCGGGATCAAATTAACGCTGGGCGCCGACCGAGTGATCCTGTGGAATATTCAATAATATAAGACAAAAGCTGCGAAAGCAGTGAGCTGTTCATAGCTAGTTTGCAGCTGGCTGAAAATCATGCAGAAGTATGAGAAATTGGAGAAGATCGGAGAGGGTGAGTGAGTGAGAGGGGAAACGGCAGACTTCCTGTGCGCCGGTTGAGAGAGACGCGCGTGCCGTTGCTAGCTAACGGGTAGCGTAGATTCGGCTAACGGAGCTAATTGGCTTTTCTCTAACTTGCCCGGTGAGGTAATTTATTTACATCTGACTGGAGTGGGTTTATAACGAATTGTACACTGCGGTTTTGTTTTAAGTTCGAGGTTTGGCTGGCTGTGTTTATATAATCGGGGGTTGTTTATTAAACGGTTGGTAATTTAATGCTGAGTTCAAGTGCCAGCCGTGTTGTGGTGTTTTCGACCGTTTTCAAACCCGTGTGCTTGGCTAACAACAGTCCAAAATGGCGCCCTGTTCTCCTCAGACAGACATCACAACACACTTTAAGCACACGTTAAATTCACTCCGGAATACTTCTCAAACTTGTGAAGAAGTTAAAAAGGCTTGAGGAAAAAAAAAAAAAAAAAGCCGAACGAAGCAGCATCGTCTGTATTATAAGGTGACGCGGGTTGTGCGGATGTTACGCAGGAAATACGTCACTCCGTGACGTCACGTTAGAGGAAAATATCACCACCGACCCACGGGATGGCGTGATGACCCAGGGTTCCTGGGTTAAAACCTGAACGTTGATGATTTTCCTGTGCTCGCATGTCATGAAGTGTGTGTGTTTTTGTCCGTTTATTGGTACGAATGCAGCGTTCAAGTTCATCCCATGATTCCGCATCAAAGCGAGACGCGAGAGTCAACACGGTCACTTTGTCTCCCCCAGGTACCTACGGCACAGTTTTTAAGGCGAAAAACAGGGAGACGCACGAGATCGTGGCTCTAAAGCGGGTCAGGCTGGACGACGACGACGAGGTAACGTCACGCCATGTCATGTCACGTCACGTGAACGCTTCTCCTAAGCTCTGCTTTTAACGCATTGGTTTTGCGTGTACTCCTCGTGTAGGGTGTTCCCAGCTCAGCCTTGAGAGAAATCTGCCTCCTGAAAGAGCTGAAGCACAAAAACATCGTGCGGTAGGTTTCACCAGGGGGGTCGAGGGTCACCCACTTCTGTTCGTCCACGCGCATTTACGTTCACGTGTAATTTCCTGCGTTTCTAGGTTGCACGACGTGCTGCACAGCGATAAAAAGCTGACACTGGTGTTCGAATACTGCGACCAGGTAAGCTTCTGAGAAGGGTTTGGCATTTGGGGGCGGCGCGCCGTTCTGAGAAAATAATCGACGGCATGAATCCAGGACGCAGACGGACCGTTTGTGCATCACGCCGATGTCTTTTTCTGCATCCTGCAGGATCTCAAGAAGTATTTTGACAGCTGCAACGGCGACCTGGACCCTGAGATCGTCAAGGTTCGAGCTCTCTAACGTCGTTTCAGACCCGGTTTGGAAGTTTTGAAGAGTAAAATGAAAGTTCCGATGTGACGCATGTTTGAATTGTATTTAACCGAGTTGTCTGTCTGCTGCAGTCCTTCATGTACCAGCTGCTGAAGGGACTCGCCTTCTGCCACAGCCGCAACGTTCTTCACCGGGACCTCAAGCCACAGAACCTGCTCATCAACAGGGTAACTGTTACACACACACACACACACATGAGCAAAACTTGATTCCTGTTTACGCACCAGATGTCGGAATATAATAAATGAATGAATTATATTGGCTTTTTTATTTTTTCTTTAAATTTAAGAACGGTGAACTGAAGTTGGCCGACTTCGGTTTGGCCCGAGCGTTTGGGATTCCTGTACGATGTTACTCAGCTGAGGTAAGCTTGTTCTAGTGTGTGATCGTTTCTATGGCAACAGCCCATTCGCTTATAAACTTGCTGTTCTATAGCTACTGCAGCACAAGCACTAACATTAAAAAGCAACTAGAAATGGACAAAAAGTACAGTGTGTGGTGTTTTTTTTTTTTTTTTTTTTTTTTGTTAAATTTTTTTTTTAATATATAATATAAATGTAAACAAAATGGTGATTGTAACAACAAACCGCGCTGGTATGAGAGGAATAAAAAAAATGATCACAGTATACTAACGTGTCAGTATTATCACGGTTACGTTTCTGCGCCACGTCGACATGTTTCAGGTGGTGACGCTGTGGTACAGGCCGCCAGACGTGCTGTTCGGTGCCAAGCTCTACTCCACCTCCATCGACATGTGGTCAGCTGGGTGCATATTTGCAGGTAGGAAAGAAATAGCAGCAGTTCTATCATTTTATTTTCTATTAAAAAAAAAAAAAGTTTAAAACGTGCCGTTTTTATTCCGTTTCGTTGCAGAGCTGGCCAACGCCGGCCGGCCGCTGTTCCCCGGAAACGACGTCGACGACCAGCTGAAACGCATCTTTAGATATCCTTCTGATTTGTCTGTTTTCAGGGTTTCAATTTATGCAGCATTTTACACGCACGTTACGTCAGAAAGCACGTTTTTATGGGGTACAGAATTGTACAGCTGTATTACTAGCATGTCAAATTAGGCGCGTTTTTCTGTCGTAGCCGTTTAGAAATCCAAATGGCGTTCCATTGATCACATAGTCATAGCTATAGCTGACAAACCTTCCTATTATGGTCGACCCTATGTAGTAAGCATGTATTGTGATGAGGAGGTTATTATTTCGTAATAGCAGGGGTGCTAACGTGACATCAGTTGTCGTATATCTTTAACACTTTGATCACGTTACTGGGCACACCAACAGAGGAACAATGGCCAACCATGACCAAACTCCCTGATTACAAGGTAACACTACATTTATTCCTCAAGCAAGGAACTTCTGACTCCTGCTGTGAACGACGGGGTCTAATGTTGGAGGAAGACAATCACCAATCACGGTGCCTCCATGTTTTTTTGTTTTTCTCTGGGTTTTACAGCCGTATCCGATGTACCCTGCGACGACGTCACTCGTGAACGTCGTCCCGAAACTCAGTAGCACTGGACGGGATTTACTCCAGGTAGGTTGTTGGGGGGAGGAATGAATGAATAAATAAATCAATAAAACACGTGCTTGCTTTCATTTAATGTCGCTGTAACTCCAAAGTCATGTTTTATTGTGGCGTACTATAGCCCATCATGTTCCAGTATGCAAATATGTCTGTGCGAGTACACTACTGGTAACTGAAGAGTCAGGTTTTCTTTACGAGAGTAAAAATCCTGCTGATCAGCCTGCGCTTTTTTTTTGTTGTTGTCATAACTGCAAAGTTCATTCCTTTTAATTAAGCAGCGTTTCTTTACAGAATCTTCTGAAATGCAACCCAGTGCAGCGAATATCAGCCGAGGAGGCGCTACAACACCCCTACTTCGCCGACTTCTGTCCGCCCTAAAGGCCGAACCTGCTGAGCCTCGTTTCTTAAAACGGACCAACGTGGTCGTACCTCACACTCACCCCATGTATGTTTTCCTGCGTCCCCGCTGCCCCTCTGAGCGTTCTCGTTCCCCATCATGGAGCCGTGTAGACTCCACTCCGCCCATCATGACTACGGACTCGAAGGCAACAAACTATTTTGTAAAACTCGGCCGCAAGTAGTGAATCTGACTCCTATGAAAGAGTTATTATTATTATTATTATTACTACTTTAATTATTGAATCCTTATTTGCACTTACTGAACAGACGATAAGGGTGTGTAAGGGAGAGTTAGCTGATCCTGTTCAGTGTTTAGTTTAGCTTTTAAAGTCCCTCCGACTGGATTTGAAGGACTTTTGGATCTAGAGCGATAGTTTCAGAGCGTGGTTTCAGTCCACCGTTCACATCGTCATCATGTTTGGAATAGCTTCCTCTGTACTGCACAACTGCAGAGGTGCCAACAGTTACAGGATTTTTGTTTTGTTTTGTGTTGAGAATGAATTTTTCCTGCCCTAAGCAGAAATTCACTGAATGGGGGAAATGACGGGGGGGACACGACATGCACATCCTTTTGTGCCAACTTGTATCAAGGGGCTCTGTGAGACTGAAAACCTCGGCTTTGTGAGCTCAAGTAAAAACTAATGGTCAGGTATAAAAAAATAAAATAAAAATGAGGAAGTGTGTTACATGACTTTCTTCCTCACTGTTGCTTCGCTTGGCACAAATCTGTAAAAATAATTGGTAAATTTTCATTTTCGTTGGTTTCCCTCTCTCTGCTCAGATTAGTTTTCTTGTTCGTCGTGTTGGCACCTCTCTATAAGAACTAGTTTCTCGTTTTAGAGACTGTACCTACAAACCTGCGTAAATATTTCATGTGATTGGGTTTAATCTTGGTTAAAGTTCCAGGTTCTCTCTCTCTCACACACACACCAGTTTCGCTCCAATATTTAAAGCTACAGGTGTTGTGTGTGTGTGTGTCTGTGTCCCCTCCAGTCAAAGAAAGGAGGGTTTTCTGTAGGTGATCTGTATTAAAGCCTGTGTTAAAGCGCAGAGGTTACAGAGATGATACGAGTGTATCGGATGAAGCAGTGTTTAAAAGACAGTGCGGTGTGTTTTTAATATGACCACCAGGAAGTATTTACAGTGTTGAAGATGCTGACACGCTGCAGCACCTGATGCACTCGTACCAGCACCCAACACCCACCCACCCTCCCTCCCTCCCTCCCTCCAATAACCCAAATAATCCGCTCACTGGTGCTCGACTTTATAACGTTTATAAGGTGATCTTTGTGGAATGGTAACCATGAGTGTGAGTACGAGTATGTACACATTGTGTGTGTGTGTATACGGTTCATTTAGAAAGTATTCAGAGACCTTTCACTTTTTTGCCATTTGTAATGTTGCAGCCTTACGCTAAAATCAATCAAATTAGTTTTTTTCCTCATGAATCTACACTCAGTACCCCATAATGACCGCACAAACACGGAATTATAGAATTCTTTGCAAATTTATTGAAAAAGAAAAACTATCACGTGGATGTAAGTATTCAGACCCTTTGCTCAGTACTTAGAAGCCCCTTTTTGAGCGAATACAGCCAGGACTCTTCTTGGGAATGATGCAACGAGTTTTTCACACCTGGATTTGGGGATTTTCTGCCGCTCTTCTGTGTAAATCCTCCGCAGCTCTGTCAGGTCTGATGGGGAACGTTGGTGTACAGCCATTTTCAGGTCTCTCC
>JAQMCW010000032.1:1355616-1372830 GCA_030068335.1 Chrysichthys cranchii | reverse complement strand
ACTGTTTTGCCAAACCTCTTCCTGTTTGGAGACAATGATCAAGTTCAATAGTTGTCAGTTGCTAAAAAGCGGAAACAATGAGAAGAATGGACAAGGCATGGACATTAGAGTTCGGGTCTCAGGAGGTTAAATCAGACCGGTTTCGTCAGACCTTTAACGCACACTTGAGTGCGTGTGTGAGAGAAGGAAACAACACTAAAATATATAATTACGTGTAGAGTCAGGACACAAGTATGAGCACAGCAAAGTGCAAAAGTTTGTACACCCCGCACGTCTCACAAAACCAACCCCGTAACACCTGCGAGAGGGGACAATCACACCAAGCAAAGTCTAATATTATACAATATCAGAAATATATGAATGACACTTCTGGTTTTTTTTTTTTTTTTTTTTACAAAAAAAACAAACCAAAAGATAAAAATGAAGTGGCTTTTTTTTTTTTAAAATCCAAAAGAAAAATAATTCAAGAAGCTACAAAATAAAACAAAACGCGAGTGTATCCTACGGCTAAACAAAAAATAATGCAACAATAAAATAAAGGGGGGGGGGGGAGACAACAGAAAAACTTAGTGTTTCAAACACCACTTTCAACCCAGTTTTTCCTACTATTTATATATATATATATATACACATACATACACACACAGTAATCCTTTTGCTGCCATACGACTAAAGAAAGTGCACAATCACAGCGCTGGGTAGCTAGAACACCATTTCTTTCCCCCCAACGGTGTACAAACTTATGCATTTATCTGTACACTCATGCATGACTTCCTTCGGTTCAAACCTTCAGTGAAGCACACACTGAAGTGTTTCCTGCTCCATCACACACACACGCTTTATCCTCATGTGGCGTGTGTTCATGCACTGAAAATCAGGTTCATGCAATCAGGTGCTTTTTGTTTTTTTTAACGAGACCTGAACCTCCACTCCACCAGTGCTACAAGTGCCGAGTAATAACACGCCCCGGGTCAGTTTTCTGGCGTCCAAGAGTTCCGCGTGGACGAAAAAGAGCGCAAGTCCAGCAAATGACATGAGATTTATTCATGGTGAAAATGCAGAATGGCTTTAAATCCAGGGGTTACAGATGTGTACTCCACGAGCACACATCCTCTGTGGTCCTGGCTCCTCCCTGATGTGATGACATGACATGACTCCTATCTGCAGAACCCAGTGATCTGAAACAGATGACCTGATGCCTGGGGTCATTCTCCCCGAGTCCCACACAGCATGCAGGACACTCTGAGAAGCTGATCCTCCTCATGATCTTCTAGAAACACCTCACATGTGCAGAACAGAACAATCAGGGAAGAGTAAGAGACGACGACGGGAAAGCACTACATTTCCAACGCGGGAGTGCAGGATTACAAAGAATAACAGGTGAATTAAAGCTCAGGTTTGGAGTTATAACCTTGCTGTAGGCTCTCAGGCTCCTCAACGCCGAGCTCAGGGGCTCGCGCCGCACAGCTCGCCGCAAACACAACGCCACGATCATGTCTTCAACGCGCCCACGAGCTCGACGTGTCTTTAAAAAAAAAAAAAAAAAAAACTAAAACCAAAATACAAACACCAATCTCTCCACCATTTCGAGCTGTTTTTATCCCCACTACGTCGCTCCCTGTCGTCCTCTGGGCGCCGCCATGTTACCGGAACAATCCGCGAAGGAGCCTGCTAATTGGTCGGACCCTTTCCAGAGGCTTGACCAATGAGAACGCGCTGCGTCTGGGCGCATTCGAACGCATCAACCACGCACGCACAATGCGCATACAACGGCTCGCCTATACAAGAACTTAAGAAAAAAAAAAAAAGGAAAAAAAGAAAAAAAAAAAAAAAAAAGTCACCCGGAGGTAATTTCTGCGCACGAAAGCTATTCTACAAACCACACCGTTTTACACTTTAAGACGACGACACACGACCCTGTTCTCACCCATGTACACACACCCACACCCAGGAGTATCGCTGTGTAGGATTTAAAATCTCTTACTTGACACTAATCTGTAAATATAACTGAGCCGAGATGAATAGGTTGTTATCTTCCCTGGCCCTCTGTAAGAGCTAAAAAAAAAAAATATGCTAAGTACATAAATCAATTAAGTGTTTTAAAACTAAGCATTTTAACAGTACTCAGTGCGCCGGTCAGATGGGGAACTTATCGGCCCATTGAAATAGTGTTAGAGTGGAATAAGGTCAGTCGTTCGATGGGTTCGCCTGGAAAGACAGACAAAATGATCCAAGTCTAGGTTTTTTGCTTTTTTTTTTTTTATACCAATAAGTCAAGGTCAGATGTTCACACACCGCCATAATTGTTGTCTAAAACACACTAGTCTCCGCTACAGGAGATTACGGGGACGGAAATGGTAAATGGTCAGGCAACGTTCTAGAATCCGGACCTCTTACATCCATATTGCAACCGAGTCCTGTTGTAAAAATGATATGTCTAGCGATCGGCCTGTGCTCCTTTCAGTTCTGATGTACTCAACACACCGAAGGGAAACGGACGCCGTATTAGGAGTTGTGTGATTGCGATAAAGTCTCCACCCGCATCTCTGTCCTGTTTAACACACTTCTTCATGGCTTGAAACGATGGCAGTCAAGGGAATGCAGCCGTTTTAGAAAACTGGTTTTACTAAGGGTTCCTTGAACAGTTAAGGCTCCATAGTTCGTCCCCACTGACGGAATACGTAATGTGCTGGACAGAGGGTTCGCCAGGACCAGGGTTGGGAACTAGTGCCCCCAAAGGGACAAACAAATTCTTAAAAGGTCCGATATCTGATCTCCTTTTTTTGTTATTGTTGTTTTTAAGAAAGCGTGTGCCAAAAAGAACTGATTTAAACTAGAACAACTGGATTCCTGACCTGAAATCTGAACAGTGACGTTTCCGTAAAGCTCAGACAGTGTGGAAAGTGTTTCGTATTTGTGCCGAGATCGGCTGGTGTCATGCGTCTCATACAGATTTGTATAATGAAAAATAAAAATAATAACAAAATAAAGACAAATGTAGGTAGGTAGCTTGCAGGATAGTGTGTGTGTGTGTATGCAAATCATTTGTAAATCCTTGGGTTCAGTTTAAAAAAAAAAAACAAACAAACAAACAAAAAAACCCAAACAAAAACAAGTCTACACGATATGTAGTGTCGCCAAAAAGCAACATGTTACGAAGTTAACTATTTACACCAGGTTACGTGCGAGTTTATCAGTAACGGCTGTGTCCTAGACACTAGCGCTTCACATAACAGTCCTTAGTAACGTAGAAAAAGTTACAATCCTCCGAAAATCTTTCACTGTCCATAAAAGAAATATTATATTATCGCACGCCGTAAATCCTGATAAATCTTGTAGTGAAAGCTAGTCAGGGTAATAAAACTCAATTTGATATCACAGTATTACTCATCTGTCCAGCTTGCGATCAGGACAGTTTATGAAAATACATGTATAAATTTATTATATATAAAACAGCATTTGACCTTTGGTAACCAACAGCTTTTGAAAAGGGTAATTTATCTCTATTGAAACTGCATGCTCAGCTGAAAAGAAAACGTGAGGACACGGAGATGCTAAGCACATTATTGCTAGCTCTGTGATCTGGAGAACACCGCAAGCTAGCCAGCTGGATTACTAGCCACACATTAAGTCATTAGATTAGCGAGCTACATGAAAACATGACACATCAGAGGGGTGTTAAACACATGATTGCTAGCTCTGTGCTACATATAGCATTGTGAACTAGCCAGTAAGGCATTTCAGAACGTTTACATATGACCGTATAATTCTGCTTGAACAAATACGCCGAGCTAAAAACTCACCGAGAGACAGGGATGCTAAACTCATGCCGGCTGTTTAACAGAGGACTAGCAATGCTAAACATGCAAATGTTACTTTTGCGATACTGCTAACTTGGGGAACTAGCTAGCCTGGATACTAGTAACGTGTCAAAATAGGAGCTTAGCTTTCCACATGGAACTACATAGACTCAGCTAAGGACTAATGGTGGACACAGGGATACACAATGAGTGCTAGCCCTGTGGTTACTGGACATGGCTAATGTGAAGTCTAGCGTTTGGGACACAGCCATTTTTGTTCCTCATTTCAGCTCAAGTGTTTATACATGATCTGTCTGCATAGTCATGTGGTCATATTGGTCAAGAGAGAGTTGTTGATCCAAGTGTGTATGCATTCAGGACAAAAGAAGACACCATATATCACCACCACCATGTTCCAGAAATGTTCACATGTTATGAACCAAAATAGGGGAAAAAAAAAAATAAAATAAAATAAAGAACATTACTACTTGTACAAGCAGTATTAGCAATATGTACATCAAGTACAGTTCAGTTCTCTCCGTGTGGGTGGAAACCAGTAACAGGACATTGTTCCAAACACTCAATCCTCAAATCTGAAGTATTTTATACATATCTAAGGTAAATATCCAATCTGAACCTTTTTCTTTTTTGTAATTTTTAATAATAATTAGCTTGCATACACAAAATTACTGACTGGATGATTTTGAGCGGCATGTCAATACCGTTTCCTGTAGCACGCCCTTGTCCACTTGGAAACGCGCAAAAATCACAAAAGTCCATTTTCATTTTCAAAATAACTAGGTTGCTAACTGCCTAGCAAAGTAAGGTAGCAGAATGTTCTCGTACGGACGAAGGAGTCAACGGAATTTAAAAAAAAAAAAAAAAAAAAAAAAAAAAAAAAAAAAGGCAGCGGTATCATGCTACATGGATTGCAAACTAGAAAATTTTGACTTAGCGAAGGCATCTTAGCTTAACTTTTGACAAAAAAAAAATCTCAAGGTGAAAATTAGAAATTTCATGCTAACTAGTTAGCAGATTCAGGTAACGTACTAGCGAGCAAAACAGAGTTAAGTTATCTCAAGGCCCATGGAGTAACATTTCAGCTAGCAACATGTAGCTTTGATACAAACTAGCTGGCACAATTACTAACTAGCAAACTACAGTTAGTATTCCAGCAAACAAAGTCGCTTAGCCATCACAGACGAATGAAACCTACATTGAAAATGGTTCATTTGTGCTAACTAGTTGGTTACCAACTAGCTCGCAGATTTGAAGAGGCATTCCAGCTAGAAATGTAAAGTTTCATTGTGTCTCTCTCTGAGGAAATCAATGTTTTTAAAATAAAAATTTTTGGAACTGATGATTTTATGCTAAGTAGGTTTTATTGTGACTAGTTAGGGACACAGATGTAACACTGGTGCTATGGGACAAAGTTCAGCTCTCCTGGAGGAATATGATCTGATCTGAAAGTATCAGTATGATGCCAACTTGCTGGCATGAAAACGCATCTTTTGCATACTGATGAAACTGAAACAGTTATTAAACATTATTACACTGCTTGTGTTTACACCTAAAACATCTTGGCTGACATTTTGAAAACAGACTGCAGCAATGTTTCTGGGTTGCAATCTTCCTAGGCTCAATTCCTAGCTGAATCAACTTCACTTGTGTAACAGAACAGATAAAGTAAGCGCCCCCGATGGCAGAACAGTGAACTTTGGCAACAGGAAGTGGATGAGGGCGCGTCAGAAACGGCATTCAAAAGCGATTTTGCGTTCGTAGTTTTTGAAAATTACAACCTTGTGAAAATGAAATGTGTAATTCAAAAGGCAAAAGGAGCAGGAAACAGACAAAATTCAAAGTGTAAGTGCCTCTTCGTTAACATCCAATCAGATTCCTAGGAAAGGATATCCACCTGTAAAAAGCTACGTGCACGATTTGGACTTTCCAATTTTACTTACTTAACTTGTGTTAAGAGATGCACTGAAAAAGGTTAACAGGAGAGACATTGAGTGTGTGTCTAGTCCATAATCTCGTATTATTGTGTTTCGCTGCACTCTGACAAGTGGGTGGAGCCTAAATAAGCATATACACATTGCCAGAGCTTTTTGCCCCCAAGCAACAGGGGGCTCTTAAAACCGGGCATGGCTCAATTATGCAAATTGGATATAGGCTTTAATAACAGTGCTTCTTCTTTTTTTTTTTTTTTTAAAATAAATCCTACACGTAGCTTGCATGTGAACAGATTCAGAAACAGTTTTTTTTTTTTTTTTAAATAGACACATTTACACAGTTTGTCTTCAAATTTTTCTTCAAAAGGAAAAAGAAAAACAAAACAAAACAAAAAAACCCACGAAAAATCAAACATCATAGTCATGACGATAAAGAATTGTAAGCCCCGATCATTCTTGTTTCTCAACACAGGGCTTTTATTAGTAATAATACACCCGAGAACTAAAGAAAAAAAAACCCCCAAAGAATCAAAAAGACAGGAAGTAGAAAGAAGGAAGCATTAAGATGTGTGGTGTTTTGTTGTTGCTAGATTAATTCTGTTTTCATTCAAAGCTGAAACTTGAGGTTGTATATCCTAGCTGTTGAGCAACATTAAGCCTGCGTTCACATTAGTAAGTGACAAAGCCCCACCCACAAACGATCAACTCTCTAGTACCTGTTTGTGTTTAGTTCCAATACCACCCCCCCCAAAAAAAAAAATACAGACTACAGATACTTTTTCAATCATAAGTAACACATTAATACAGCAGACTTTATAACTTTGGGCTACTGCGGTTTCTTTTTGGAAATTAAACGATGGACAGACACAACCCTGGAGTGACTACGACAACTTCTAGTGCGAACGCAGGTTTAATCCAGAAGTGTGGAGCAGAGGCTAAAGGGTGTTTACAGACAGAGTAAGAGTTGGAGAGCAGGAATGCAGAAGCCACACAGGAACGAGAGAAAGCTTCTATTTACATTCTTAATTATAGACCTAGATCATTAATAATAATCTAGATTACGCCCCCCCCCCCGCGCCCCCCCCACACCCACACACACACACACACACACACACACACACACACACACACACACACACGAACAAAGATAAGTGGAAATGATCAGAATAACCACCTTTTCTCTCTCTGTTCATCTTCCTTTTTCTCTTCTAGTTCATCCCACCATCCCGTCTAAGTGACTGGCTTTAAGGGAAACCAAGCTGGGGGGGGCGTGGCTTAATTGTGCACGTGTTTAAGCTCATATCAAGTGACCTTTAACCCTAGTAGCAAGGAAGCAGGCCCTAAGCAAACACACGATTACACAGCACTGTGACCCTTAATAACGAGGAGGCAAAAACGGTCGTTTAGGGGCGTTTAACGAGCCACCTCGGTAGGCGGGGCCAGGTCGTTTTGCGCCGGGCAACAGAGGCTCTCGGGGGAGGGGGAGGGGCAATGGAAGCCTCTGCGAAGGCAAGCGAAGAAGAGGTCGGGGTGGGGAAGGCAAAAGTGGCCGGGGCTCTCTGGAGAGGGTAGGGGTTGTGGGTGTGGTTGGGGTGGTGGGTGATGGCGAGGTCGGGCTTTGCCCCAATAGCGGGCGATGAAGGGGGCGCACAGAGTGAGATTTACCCCTAGAATTGTTAGAAATAATAGCCCCAGCCCCATGGGCTGCCATCGCCTCTGGGCGTAAATTAGCAGGGGGGAGGGGCAAAACTCGGTCAATGGGGACTAGGATGCCACCCACCATCACGGCAGAAGTAGTAGGAGAGGGAGGGAAGTCCCTAGAAGGGGTCAAGGGAGGTGGAGTGGGCGGAGCAATGTGAGGAGGAAGAGGAGGGACAACCAGTGGGACTGGAGTTTGAGGAGGAGGGAAGAAGGGTGGGGGCGGTGGTGACGAGTACTGCCCCTGGGGAACTACCAAATGAGCCGGGGCAGATGTGGCATGATCTCCAGAACCCTCGGGGCCATGATTTCCAGGGTGAGGCAGAGGTGGGGCTTCCATAAACTCCGCCTCTTCATACCACACCCCACCCCCTCTGGTCGCACCACTGGACCTTCTGGGACCTCGCCCGATCACGCGGATGCTCTCGACTGTCTGGATGCGGTTGCTATAGCCGAGCGGCTCTGCAGTTGTGGCTTCCTCGCCGGTTGCCGCGGTAACCACGGTTTCAATACGACGATAGCGTTCGTTGTCTCGACCCATCACTTCCTGTTTCTTTGCGGCTTTCTTCCCTCCTTTTTCTTCCTTGCTTTTGTCTCTCTGAGCTCCTACACCTGAGCGTCTCCCTTCCGTTTTAGCTTTCGTGACCATTTCCTGCACAGAGAAAGAAGACGAAGCGGTAGAGGAGGAAGGGGCGTGCCCAGGGGACACTTCACTCTTCCTCTTCCCTACTTCCTGCTCTTTGGTTTTCACCGCATTCTTTCCTGACGGAGTTCGGTAGTCTCTGTCCTTCCGGCTGTCCTCGGTGCCCCACGATGAAACATGGGCCTTGTGGCCCGTAACACAAGGGCTATCGATCATTTCATCCTGCGTCGGAGTCCCACCCCTTTCGTCTCGAACCGGTGTGGCGTCTCCACCCACAAGCAGAGGGCTGTTACTTTCTGTCTCAAATACCCCTGCAAATCCAGGATTCACTTGCAGGAAGTTGTTGATTTTCGACTCCAAGCTCGGCATCATGACTTCCTGTCTGTCTTTGTCCCGCTCTTTCTCTCTGTCTCTCTCCCACTCAATCACTCGCTCTCGCTCCGACTCGTGACTCAAGCTGCCACTTTCAGAAGCTTTTGAAGTCATCGGGGTGCTTGGTGTCGTCGGAGTGGTGGCGGCAGTCGTCGTTACGGTTGCCGTTACCGTTGCCGTGGTGACGGCAGAAGAAGAGGGGACAGAGTTTGGGGAGGTGAGCGAACCCGTGCGGGCGGAGGAGAGCAGAGAAGACAATCCTAAAGACAAAAGGAAAGAGAACATGCATAAAAATGCTAAATAAACGTGTGTGTGTGTGTGTGTGTGTGTGTGTGTGTACGCGTGAGAACAGGACCGTGTGTGTCGCTACCAGAGTGTGTGTGTGTCTTTGTGAGTGCGTTCAGGATTCCCTCTGGCGAAATGTCCACTCTTGAGAGGATGCTGGCCAGCGGATTGGGCGCTGCGGTTCCAACAGTGGGAGGAGCTTTTACTGTGGGGGTGTGGCCTGGTTGTGTAGTGGGAGTTCCCGGAGAGGGGCGGGACACAGGACTCACACCTGTTTAGTAATAAACAAAAACAAGAAACAAGAAAAGAAAGACGTGGACATGGATGCACATTATGAATGTAAAGTGATAAACAAATTCTATCTTTAAAGGTGAGAAAAGAACAGACACAACACACAATCAAAACATTAACACGAGAAATGAATCACAAAAAATATTCAGTGTATCTAATGTCAGTGTAAAATGTTCAATTTTTCTTTTATTTATTTATTTATTTATTTTTCTTATTCTGCTTACCAGTGTTCTTCATGGCATTAGTGATGCTATTCAGGATGGAGCTGATTTTCCCCAAATCTACATTGGCCAGATTTAAAGGGGCGGAGCTGACAGGACTGGTGGGCGTGGTGACCGTAGACGGGGCTGCTGTCTGAACGGCTGCGGGCTCAGATGTTGTTTTTGTGGGAGGAGCTAAAGTAGGGGACTTGGCTGCCGCCACCACCGCCGCCGCCGCCGATGCACTGGTGGCTTTGGAAGCCGCAGGCGGAGGCGCTTTTTCTTTTTTGTCTTCAACTAAAAAAAACAAAACAAAAAAGACATTAAATAAAAACACAAATCAATAAATAAACGAATGAACGTTTGAACGACTGAATGCCCACCAATAATGCTTGCAGTGTGTGCAGCCTCCTCATCGGACATGTCCATGTCCTGCACATCTCTGTTGTCCTTCTCATCTTTTGTTCGTTGGACGCGTCCCAATCCGTGAAAGGGCGATTCAGAGCCAGAGGGCGAGGGCGCATCCTCCGAGGGTGAGGGAAGCGGAGATTCGACGTCAGGCAGAGTGGCTTTCAGAGCGTCCAGTTTGCGTTTCAGATTCGAAACGCGGTTCGCAAACGTCTTATACGCCTGAGCGAAGATGGAAAGATGAAAGACAGTGCATTTGACAGTGTAGTTAATAATAAGAGCGCACAATTTGTCCTCAGTCAGTAGGTGGGTTCAGACGCATTACTCCACCAAGTCCTAAATACCCATCGTTATGCATCACAACAACAGAACTGACTTACGTTAGCAATAATTTTGACTTCTTTGTACTGCATTTCGTAAAAGACATCAGCGTTCCCCAGAGCCTCGAGCAGCGCCGGTCCTGCCTCCTTCTGTCCTTCTAGAAACTGCACAACCTCCTGCAGCTTTGTGCTGCCTTCCTCAAAATCCTTTGAGAATTTATTTCCTCCTGCTTTATCTGGAGGGGAAAAAGAACGAGCAAGTGATCTGGTTTTAAACCGCTTTAGCTTCACACATTTGATTTAAAAATAAGGCGCAAGTATTTTGAAATCTCCACTATTGTGAAGTTGGTGTTAGTGAAAGTAGGAAAAAACGACATGAAATGATGCAGAAATACGTCCTCTGTCGTGTTCATTTCTGTTGTGAACACGGTGCCGTTTCTGACAAGGCCACGTTTATTTTACGTTTACGGAAGGAGTCTCCAGTGTTGGCGCATTAAACGGTAAAGATTACAATCGAACAAACCTTTGAGTCTCTTGAGAGCTTCGGTGCTGCAGACGTCAATTCGGAGTGCGGCGAGCTGTTTCTCTTTCAGGTCGCTCTCCTCTAAAGAGCGTTTGTACGCAGTGAGGCGATCAAGAAACACCTGAGGCTAAAGCAAGGGGGGGGGCATCACATATAATCAAAGATCATAAATAAGGATAGATTTTGGATAAGAAGTCAGATGATATACTTTGAGATACTTACTGTGAACTCTGCAACGATCTTGGACTTGAGGGCGGTTTTAGGGTTAACTGGAAATGCAAGGAGCACAAGAAGTGTGAAAAAAAATAAATTAACAATACCACACTGCTATAGTTTCATACTTTTTACTAAACTTCCCAAGGTCCTTGCCTGAAGATGAAAAGGAAACAGTGTTCACGCTTATAATTTTGTAGCAAGTCTCACTTAGCAATTCGCCCAATTTCATATCATTT
The DNA here is from genome assembly GCA_030068335.1 of Chrysichthys cranchii. Taxonomy (NCBI): domain Eukaryota; kingdom Metazoa; phylum Chordata; class Actinopteri; order Siluriformes; family Claroteidae; genus Chrysichthys; species Chrysichthys cranchii. The sequence continues at coordinate 1,361,886 of JAQMCW010000032.1, read as the reverse complement.
TTTTTTTTTTGAACAATGAGATGATTTCACCTGGAGGGGGCGCCGTCTCTCTTTTCTGCAGATTTGCCTTCAGCTCAGTGATCAGCTCCTCTGGGTAAACACTCCGCTCCTGCCAAATGTTGAAGATTCTCTCTACTGACTTATGCACTTTAGCATCCCTATAGCCAAACAAAAACGGAGACATTTAGCACAATAAAAATCACACAACAAAAATAATTAAATGAAAATTTTCTTACGCACACACCTGACCAGCAGGGCGGCATTGGGCAGGATTTCAGCGAACGAGCCGCGGTACGCGATGGCGTTTTTCCTCTTACAGTTCTGAATGACATCATTAGCGAGATAGAAGAGATTCAGCCTGTGATTAGCATCCGCTAAAGAGACAGACAAACGACAGACAAATGTTAGCGCGTGTTCCAATAATTAAAGCAGCTAATCTGATTGAATATAAATAACAATAAAAAAATATTCATAGTTAAAATGAGTCACTTCTCTCCACCAAAAATGGAGAGCTACAGCTTATGGAACTGACTCTACATGAAAAACATCACCGTGTACTGTTCAACAAACACACTTGCATGTGCACAAACAAGCGGAAAATGGAAAAAAAACAAAACAAAAAACATTTCAGTATCAAAACAAGACCACCTGAAGGCCAACATTATGTGTAGTTTACAACCAGAGAAACAGCCATCCAAGTTACTACCAGTGAACTATCTTTACTAGAATCCACTAAATTGCACATGTGGACTCGGTATGAAGATGAAACAACGTGGCGTTTCAGTACTAATCTACTCATCAGGTTACCATTTCCAATAGCAATGTGGTAGGTTAGAACCTGTACCATTTTATCAAGCAATAATTTTACTATCTGTAGCAATGCTACTAACACACTAGATCCACCCCCTTCAAACAAGCAGCAAAACATGCAGCAATGCATTTTGACATGCATGAACACCTTTAAACATGGGCCAACACACATGCGTATAAAAAAAAAACCAAACAAACCCAAAACAAAGCAAATAATGCACCACCACATTTGCTTCAAAACACCAGAAACCACATCATCCATGCAGCAACACCTTTGCTCTAAAAGAAGCACCAACATGCAGCAGTACAATCATAAGCCCTATGCCATTGTTGCAAAGCCCTCTCACACGGTCAGAAGGTTCTCCACCATTGCTGCAAGGCCCTCGATCATGGTTGCAAGGCCTTCTACCACACAGCAAGAATCTCTGCTGCATGGCAAGATGCTCTTCAGCATGATAATTTCCTTTACCATGAAGCAAGAACCTCTACCACATACCAAGAGCCTCCACCATGAACCAATACCCTGTGCCATGCAGCAAGACCAGCAACTACACTGGAAGGCCGTCTACCACATGGGCAACAGCTTCAACCCGGCAGCAAGGCCCTATTAGGCAAGAGCCTCAACCACACTGAAAGAAACTCCTCCATGCAGCAAGGCCATCAACTACAAAGCAAACTCTCTCTACAGCAAGTACCAACCCAAGTGCCATAGCACTTTCTGCCATTTCAACCATTCAGCACCATGTTTGCTTCAAAAGCTAGGCCCTCTACTACCTGGAAGATTATGTACCACACAGCAAAGCAGTCCACAAGCAGCAAGACCCTCTTCCAAAGGGTGTGCAAGAGTAAATAATTAATCAGTCATGTTGAGGACGTGGTTGTAAAAATTCTTCCATTGTCTATTTACATGGAAACGCATGGTTCCGTCACTGGTGCCAAATGAGCTCATTCAAAGGGATTCTCTGTTCGTCAAGTGCTGCTAGAACAGTTTTGATGTACATCTGTGTTGAAAGATAAATACCATGCAGGTCAACCAAGAGCCTTATTTTATCATCTGTCAAAAGATGAATGGCTTTGAGAATGTTCAAATCAATGCTCTAGAAATGCTGTACATGACAGGAAATTGTCAGTTAACACACAACCTCTGCCACAATGCAACAAGATGCTCGGCCACAAAGCTAGATCCTCAGTGGCAAGACACTTGGTCACTTGGCAAGTCTCTTTGCCACACACCAAGACCCTGTACTACTCACCAAAACTCACCTGTACCATGCAACCAGACAGTCTACCATGCAGCAAGACCCTCTGCCATGAAGCTCCACATTGAACCATGGCCATATTTTATGCAGCAAGACCTTGTATCGTGCAGCATGTCTTTCTACCACACCACTAAAACAGCAGCAAGATCAGCACCAGCAGCACAGCAACATGACCATCTACCATGCAGCAGCAGCAACCATCTACCATGCAGCAGCAGCAAGTCCCTTCTGCCGTGGAAGATCAGCAAGACCCACCATCACGAAGCAGCCACCATAAGGTAAATTTCCATTTAAACTACCATTACAGACCACTAGAAGCACATTACACATTGTTAGAAACCAGCAGAAATCACTCATGGTTTCTGAATGTTTTTTAGCCTTTCTATAATCTGCCCACAACGGACCGTGGGATAAAGCGCCGACTTACTGAATGTCCTCAGTAATGCGAGCTCTCTTATTTCCACCCCTTGATTCCTTCATATTTCAGACATTAAAGTGAACTATATACCTGCAAGCTACCCATAATTAAACTGCACTATACAAACAAAGGTTTTTCCAAAAAAAAATGCACACCCAAGATGTAGACAGAAATGGAATTTATTCATTACTCCAAGTAACAAAAACGTGCAAATAGTGCACGAAAAGATATTAACTACGCCTGTAGTCCATATTCGGGCCAGTTCTTCCAGACCGATCCGTTCTATTGCTGTCAGTTTGACTGGAAATCTATCTTTGTTGAAACTCTTTCACAGACTGCCTTCTTCAGGTCAGATATTACATGAAGTAAACCAACTCAATAAGATTTCAACAAATTTGGCTAAGTTTTGTCAAACGTGGGTTCTTTAAGGTAATCTTGAGCCCTGTTCTATTACATCAGCAACATTTAACACGGCCCTACAAAGGCAAAAGACCTTAACTTGTTTGTTATGTAACTTGATGTTATGGCGTTCTGCCTTTGTAGGGCCGAACAGTGGAACTCACAATTTGAACAATGCTCAGCACAGAAAAACGGTAACTTCAGTACAATTCATTTTGGTTTGTGTACTGGATTTGTACAGGATATTCCCACATTGTGAAATTAAAAGAAACCTTAACAATATTACTCTCTATATATCCCTTTATATAGAGCGAGCTGCATCAACAGAACTCTTATGGACGATGGATTTGCTGCAGGTAATTGGGGGCATAAACGGCAGGCAAAAATCTGATATTGGGCAACAGCACTGAATCTGCTATAAAACAATACATTTGGATCCCATAGCCTCTGATTGCTCTGTTCGCAATCTGGGACAGACTAACTGGTCACCAATTCATAAATGATGACGACCCAGGAAACTTTTTCAATGTATTGGAGTTATAGACAAACCATCTTGCTAGCCTATTAAAGAATTCAGGCATGAGCTTTATACTACTATGCAACCTATGCATCTAATCCAATTCACGTTGTTTACCATAGTTTGACATTTGGCCTCTCGGGCAGTGAAGCTATATAAACAGCGATGTACTGAATAATCTTAAATGGCAACCTCTCAGTGTTATGCTAGCCACTATACTTATACTGATTTTGACTTAACTCAGAAGTGTGAAAGTAATGAAAAGGGATATGCAACTACACACAGAAAAGAATGTACAAAGCCATAATTGTAATCAAACTGAACCAAAATTGTGATTTTAAAAAACCCTGGGAGGGTTACCTAAAATCATAACTAGGTTTAATTCAGTGCTATATCCTCCTTTAGGCATTATGACAATCACATTGTTGGCAGGATATGGGACAGGTAGCACTAGCAGTGAAGAAGCTTTATAACTTTCTACAATTAGAGTTTAATATTCATTTCCTGCTAGCTGTGTGACTGAATCCGTGAGGGAAACATAGCTAGCGAGCTAAACATACCGTACATTACATGCTAATACAGTTTAGTGGAGTTCAACTAAAGACCCAGAAAATGCGACTGCTTTCTGACTGGAGGTATAATACTAATTTTGGGCTCCCCAAGGTTCACCATCAACATTTATAAGGCTGATCTCTCATCTCGACCACAGGTTATTTATCGAACTATGCATTCAAACAGGAATGTGAAGCCAAACCAAAGCACGCATCAAATCCATCTGAGCAGCAAGTTTTACCATTTGTAGTGTTCCTTCAACCTCCCCCAAGATATTTAATAATACTTATGTCAGGTTCGTTTTTAATACTTTTAGAATGGGCAGTATAAAAAAAAAACAACAATTTAAAATGTCTTTCTTTTTGTTAAGAAAATTAAATCTTGATAATTGTTAACACCCCATCAGTCATTTACACGTAATCCCACGAGTCAGTTGATCACGGTCCTCAACCCAATCACACCATTCAACCAAGACCTAACTCGACCAGTCACATCATCACATCAACAGATCACATCACTTACTGATCTCAACAGATCACATCGTTCAACCAATCACTTCACACCACTGAGTACAGCTGTTCATGCCCCTCAAATGATCGCTGAACGAATCAGAGCCAGTCTCAGCACTCATCTAATTGTATCCAATTACATCAATCAGTAGATTACAACAGATCACATTCATCTGATCACATTACTCAACCATAACGACATAACACTCAACCAATCGCAACCGATCACATCACATCACTCAGCCGATCACCTCTCTTAAGCCATCACATTACTCATCTGAGCACAGATGCTCCAGCAGTCAAACTTACCATATCCGATCACATCCCTCAACCAGTCACGTCGGGTAACGCCCCTCAACCAGTCACGTCGGATCACATCCCTCAACCAGTCATGTCCCTCAACCAGTCACGTCGGGTCACGTGCCTCAACCAGTCACGTCGGATCACGTGCCTCAACCAGTCACGTCGGATCACGTGCCTCAACCAGTCATGTCCCTCAACCAGTCACGTCGGATCACATCCCTCAACCAGTCATGTCCCTCAACCAGTCACGTCGGATCACGTGCCTCAACCAGTCACGTCGGGTAACGCCCCTCAACCAGTCACGTCCCTCAACCAGTCACGTCGGATCACGTGCCTCAACCAGTCACGTCGGATCACGTGCCTCAACCAGTCACGTCGGATCACGTGCCTCAACCAGTCACGTGCCTCAACCAGTCACGTCCCTCAACCAGTCACGTCGGATCACGTCCCTCAAACAGCCACGTCGGATCACGTCCCTCAAACAGCCACGTCGGATCACGTCCCTCAACCAGTCACGTCGCATCACGTCCATCAACCAGTCACGTCGCATCACGTCCCTCAACCAGTCACGTCGCATCACGTCCCTCAACCAGTCACGTCAGATCACGTTCCTCAACCAGTCATGTCGGATCACATCTCTCGGCCAATCATGACGTTGTTTAAACCTGAAAAGCAGTTACATTCAGTACCAAACCCCTTACAACATGGATGAAGTGGATGTACTCAACAACGATCACCGCTACAAAATAAGAACGACCCCAAAACCTGTGCACTACACGGAACAGCGTGTAATGAGACACAGCATGATTTTCTTTGCGTAACATTTAGTGGTAACATGACAGATGGAACCCAATGTTTCAGATTAATACATATAAACATGTTTGTTTTGTAATCTCAGCCAGGCGCATGTGATCTGAAAGCCACCTGATACCACGTGACCTTTATCTACTTACTATCTTGACCTTTCTCATGACCCTGGAATCTGGAAAACACTGTCTGAGAACGGTGTTAAAGTGTACACAGGTGCATGCTGGGACATGCCACTCTAGGTTAATTTTTTTTTTATATTTATGTATACGCATGTATGTGTGTGTTTATGCATGTTATATATATATATTAGGGGTGGGACCCGATTAAAAAATTAATCTAATTAATTAGAGGCTTTGTAATTAATTAATCTTGATTAATCACATTTAATCGCACATGAAAATTTGCCCCAAAGCGCAAATGTTTTTTACTTTAAAAGGGTTTTAGTGGGCGACAGAATCAAATAACAGACATGGACGCGAATATTGTAAACTCAAGCTCTTAATTTCTGAAAATTAGATATAGTAAGAGCCACAAAGTCTTACTGTAAGGCATCTAATTCTGCTTGCTTTTCAGTGTCATAAAGCTGTTGAATTTGACTTGAAATAGTCTTTCAGCGTGTTAGTTGGAAAGTTGGATCACCTGACGCTAACTGTAGCACATTTTCTAACCCCATCTTCTACCGTGATAGAGGTG
>JAQMCW010000032.1:1297879-1312555 GCA_030068335.1 Chrysichthys cranchii | reverse complement strand
CACACACACACACACACACACACACACACACACACACACACACACCCACACACACACACACACATCTGTCTGTCTCTTTTGCTACAATGACAATTATATTAATAATAATAATAATATTTATTATTAGTGTATGCAGATTTTTAACAAAATTATGATTGGGGCCACTTTGTGTGTGTGTGTGTGTGTGTGTGTGTGTGTGTGGGAGATGGAGTACCAACTGGTGCTGAAAGTATCTTATTAATTCTAAAACACTTCAGCACCGTCACTGCAGAGAGGGAGAGCTCATTGTAATGCTCGCTCGACCCGCTTCTCATCATGTTACACCTCACACACCCAAAATTTTTTTTAAAAAAAATGGCTTTTTAAGAAATGATTCTTGTATGATGATGATGATGATTTGATTATTTTAATATCACTGATTTAAAAAAAAAATTCATTTGCATTTCAGCTGCAAATAATGTAAAAAAAAACCCAACCCAATTTATATAACAATATATTTGACACATACATATATTTCAAAACATATAAAGACAGACATTTTTATAGGTAATAAAAAAATACATAATAATAATAATAATAATAATAATAATAATAATAATTCAATATTTAAACTTTTTATTATATCATGATTTAATTATTCATAATAAATGTAATCAAATCAACATTTAAAAATGCATTTTAAACATTTCCAACTGCCTCATCGTGATTTTTAATTCTTACGATAAAAATATTCATCCAGTGTATTTCGTCACACGAACAAAAGTCGCTGTTCCTTTAGCGCGTGACGTGGCGTAAAAAAAAAATCTACCCATTTATTTTACGAATGCCATCAAAAGCTCAGTGTGAGACCAGGTACGGGTCGACACGCAGTTCGGGTGTGATGACGGCGTTGTGTTGTGATGTCTTGATTATGATCACGCGCCTGCTGGAGAGATGAAACAATTAACTCCTGACAGCAGATGATTATCTAACGATGAGCCGCTTCGGAGAAATTAGAAGATTTAATTTGTGTCGTCTCTCCCTGGACTAGCACAGTGTGTGTGCGTGTGCGTGTGCGTGTGTGTGTGTGTGTGTGTGTGTGTGTGTGTGTGTGTGTGAGAGAGAGACAGAGAGATCCCTCAGCACACTTCATAATTAATTTTGTCAGCCATAATTACAGTTTTTCCTGACAGAAGTGTGTGAGGCGGCTGACTGACTCCTCGATTAAAGTGTTTGTGGGTTTGTTTACGTAATTAAATATTGACACGGACGATTTGGCTTCAAAGCAAACATGTCAGAGTTAAAAAAAAAAATAACGCAAGGCGCAGAATAAGATCCTGTGTGTGTGTGTTAGAGACAACACGTTCTATCTTTCTCTCTCACACGATTGTTATCTCTTACTCATAATCATAAAAATACTCTTTTTTCCCCCTCTACAGTCATTTGTGTCCCTACAATAGTACGTTTTTTGCTACAGAAACGTTCTGTTCGTCTCCTCTTCCACTTTCCGCACATTCTGCTTCCCAGCTTTCGACACCACCTACTCCCCGATTCTCCACAACTCCTAATTCCTGCAGTTTCACATCTTCTACTGTCTTCTTTTTCCCACATCTCTTCCACCCTGGTTTCCTGGAATTCTTTCTTCCTGGCTTTCCGTAGCTCCGGCCTCCTGGTTTTCCTCAGCTCTTCCTTTGAGGGTTTCAAAGTTCTTTGATTCTTTATCTCCTCAGTTCCTGAACTTGCTCTCCTTACGTCCCTCCTACCATGAACGTGGAGAAAGGATGCATTTGGTGCGTTCTTTAAGATGTCAGTCATCGATTAATGTTTGGAGTCTGGACTAAAGAAGGACTCATGGAGTCGGTGTAATCTTCCACAATCCCTACTTCCTAGTTTTCCACATTACCCATTTTTACAGGTTTTCTTGTTTTCCAAAACTTTTACGTCCTGATTTTTCCACAGCTACTACTTTCCAGTTGTCCTGATTTTTCACACTGTACAATTGCTGGTTTCCACCCCTCCTACTTCCGGATTTTTCTGATTATCCTCAGCTCCTACTTCCAGATTTCCATGATTTGTCTTTTTACAGCTCCCACCTCTTGGATTTCTACAGCTTTTACTTTCCCAATAGCACACTGCTCGCACAGCTCCCACTTACTGATTTTCCACAATGCATAATTGCTGGTTTTCCAAAGCTCCCAGTTGCTGGTTTTCCACAGTGCCTGCTTCCTGATTTTCCTCATTGTGCACAGCTCCCAATTCCTGGCTTTACTACTTCCTGGTTTTCCAGGTTCCCCAGTCTGTATTTCCTAATTTTCCACATTTCTTAGTTCTAGATTTTCCTGTTTTACTGCCTCTACTTCCTGGCTGACCACAGCTCCTACTTCCTGATTTTCCTGCTTTTCCACACTCCCTGCCTTTCTACAGTGTCTACTTCCGGTTTTGTTTTTAACTGATGAAACTGAGAAAGATCAATTGCCTGATTTATATCACTTTTTATTTTATTTATCTATTTATTTTTTAATTATTCTTGGATGATCAGAATATCTCCTTTAATGACCATCCAATGGTGAAGGAAGTTCCGACACTGTACAGGCTAACGATATTGAATATCGGCGCAATAATCTAGTGCTAACTGACTGTTATTTAGCGAGAATAATGATTAGAGATGAATAATTTATTAACGTGTGTGATTTAAAGGTTAAATCACAACGGCGGGGTAACAGTAGACGGTTAAAGCCGCCATCTTCTCAAAGAAAAACAATCCCCGTAGCAGACGGCTCGGACCGTCAGAAAGTGATTTAGCTTCAAAACCTGGCGATATTGCACGCCGCAATATTTCTCCCTCGCTTCAGGCTGTGTGATAAAACACAGAGTCTCTGTCCGGACTCCAAATAAAGGAAGAGGCTTCGCTGCACAGCGTTTTAGCGGCGGATTGCCGCGTTCAACCGAGTGATTTTGGCGCAGTTTGGGCGAAACGGAGATATGTAATAATCACACACACCGGACACACTCTTGCCTGGAGCGGCGAGCTGGAACAAAATACACACAACTGTAGATGAAAAAAATAAAGAAAATAGGTGTGTGTTGGTTTTGTTTTTCTCCACAGTGATGACATGGACATGGAAGTGCAGCTGCTGTGAATCCTGTCCTCTGATTGGTCAGCTGACCACAAATCACAGGTTTATGTTAATGTGCTTGTTCGAAAAACGTCATCGTTTCTATAGCAACAGCTCATTCACAGGGACTTAACAAAAAACCGAAAGAATAAACTCTAAGCATTAACTTTGTATAAAACATTATTAGTATAAGTATAACTCAACCCTGTGATCATTTCCCCTGCTTGTCCTAACCCGCTTTGTCAACATTCTAGTCCATCCGCTCCATCTCCTGATCTCTTCTCCGAAATGACCCAGAATCCTGTCCCAGGTAGCTCTTATTTATGCTAATCAATAATTCACCATTTATTCAAATCCCCCTGATGGAAGCAGCATTAATATTTGAATGTAAAGAGCCCTGGTTTTGCATGTCCACGTCCTTTTTAGATGACAGGACGAGTTTTAAAATACAGACTCCAGGTGCGGAGTTTTGGGCGGGGGGGAGGCTTTTATAAGACAGGAAAAGATGGGAAGGTTGGAAGGGTGCACATAAATACTGCACGACCAAGAAGTCATTCGTGCAGTCTTTTACTTCTTAATGACATGCGTTTGCAAATGTATTCGCGAGCTCATAATCTAAACATGTGTGTTTTTGTTACTCAAAAAAAAAAAACCCACCACCACAACCCTAACTTGACACTTTCACACAAAACCTACCACAGCTAGCTAGAATGACGTGTTCTAGCATTTTGGAGACGGAGCCTGAACATGGGGCTGCGGTTATATTAAGAACACTGATTGATTTGTAAATTCCAAAGAATAAAAGTTTACTGTTAGAGATATTGAGCAAATGAGATTGGACAGGGAGTAAATATGAGCTACTACAGCTGCTAGTGACATGAATGCATGAACAAGTTGGCTCTTTTGAGTTGACTCTTTGAATCAGTTGTTTTTGGTAATTATTGAGTCAACTTGCCACTCAATTACTGCAGCTCCTCACAATGTGTCAATCACTGTTGAGTCACCTCTTTGACTTAGCTCTTTGAACTGATTATTTGATTCACCTCCATGAGTTGGCTATTTGAACTGATTATTTGATTCGCTTTTTGAATTGACTCTGTGAACTGATCCTTCGATTCGCCTGCTTGAGCTGACTCTGTGAACTGATTCTTTGATTCATCTGCTTGAGTTGACTCTTTGATCTAATTATTTGATTCACTTTTTGAGTTGACTCTTTGAACTGAGTCTTTGATTCACCTGCTTGAGTTGACTCTTTGAGTGAGCTGTTTTAAAATGGACTTTTGTTTCGGTACATTTTTTGGTGATCGTGGTCGTCAACTCCATGCGAATCAACCACCTGTTGTAACACTTTCATTCAGAAATGTATCGAATCATTGATCCAGCTCTTTTAATTGGCTCTTTGAATCAGTTCTTTTTCTGATGATGAAGGCAACGCACGCGTGTAGTTTTAGAATTACATTATAAATGTAAAAATACAGCGCAAAGTAAAAATGCTGATTGGTTAATTAGAAGGTAGAATATGATTTTATGAAACAATTCTAGCCATATTTAGGATTTGTAGTGCTTTAAATAAAGTTGACGTGACATCATATCTAGGCAAAAAACAACCACTGAGGGTCACAGAGAACTTTATAGAAAAAAAAAATGGACAAAAAATATAACTAGGTCATTATCGGTTGTCTTTTTGTGGTTAACCCTTTTTATAAGGCACTAATTAAATTAAAATATTTGGACATTCAAAATGTTAAACATTGGGTGTTATTGGAAGATATAAGACTTGAAATCAGGGTCAATAGAGTTAACATATATGGCCAGTGTAGGGTAAAAAAAAAAACCCTGTGTGTACGTATGCATGCATATGTGTATGTATGTGTGTATAATATATTATAATATAAAAATGTGTGTATGTATGTATTAAAAAAATAAGAAAAACAGCTATAGACTTAAAGGAACATTTTATTTATAATGAAAGAAATCCTTGTCATTCTACAATCTCACAGGGAACCATTTTAGATGTCTGACGTTACCAAATATTGTTAAATGTTTGCCTATAAAGGGTTAATTTGAAATGATTTTAATAAACATCATGTTCAGTTTAGCTTAAAATTGGACCTTGATCTTGATTCTTGAGTACTACAATTTAATTTATGAAATAAGTAAATGTATGTATTAATAAAATATATATTAGCTGTACTTGTACTCAAGGAAGTAAGAAATCCTGTAATCTATGTCAGCTCATTTAATCCAGCTAGCTACCTAGCCTTAGCAGTGAAGATTATAAATATTTATTGCCTTGAAATCAGTCAAAAATCAAGTCAGGTTAGCATATGCTAGCTAGCTGGGGAACAAAATGTGTGAAAATACATGCGCATATATGAATTCCAATAACTTCCTTCATCCTACTTGGATTTGGTAAACAAAAACAAAAAATGGAAAAAAATCAGACTTTTTACAAATGATTATGGTTACATTAGTTTATGGTTGTAACCCTTTTTCTCCTTTCATGCTGATTTTCATGCTAGTTGTTGACCTGTGGTTTCGAGACATTAAATCGCTCTTTGCTTTTTTTGTGAATCAAACAAAATAAAGTTATCCGGGGGGACCCCAACGCTCGAAGTGACGGCGCCTGATTAAAACCGCCAAGGATTTTTTAAAATGAAATGTAACAACGGAGGCAAAAACATTTAACCTCTCAAAATCCCACCTCTAACCTCTGTCTTGTCGGTGGTTTAATTAGCCTCGGCTGCCGTGTCGCTCCGCTGGCAGCTTGGTGAGCGTTCGAGTCGCTAATGAGGTTTGTATACGTGTAAAATCCCGCACCTTCCTGACACCCGGAATAATATCACAGATAGGAAAGGAAAGGTATGGAAAGAGAGACAGACAGAGAGCGCGACAGAGAGAGAAAGGGGGGGAGGGGATGGAGGGATTGGGGAGAGCATGGCCTGTGAAAACCTATCAAAGTCTTCCTTATTTAAAGCAGCCCTGGCACATTATTAGCAGTTACAAGGGCAGCGCGACGGCCGAGGTGATGAGCTGTCAGTTCGCGAAATGTTCACCGTTCCTGATTGCTTGTAGCCCAGCAGGTGAAACGGGCCGCCCGAAACCCATCAAATCACCCCCCCCCCCCCCACCTCCCTCCTGCCACTTTCGTCCCCCCTTTTTCCCCTCCAAAAACAAGCCAGGAGGGAGCTGCATGAATAAATGAGCAGCTAGCTAGGTTGCTAGCGTCTGGGGATTAATAAATAAACCGCCTAATGCCTTATTAGCAACAGGCGAGGAGTGTGTTAGCAACTACTTACCGCCTCTCTGTCTCTACACGCTCGCATGAATAAATGATGAGCTAGCTACCTCGCTAATGTGCAGGGACTAGTGAAGAAATAATATTTAGCAGTTGTGATTTTAGTTCCTTGTGCCTTCAAGACCCACACCTGAGCAAATAAATAAATAAATAAAGCAGGGATATTTTGCTAGCATGTTAACCCTAAAGAGCAGGAAGTGAAGGTGTTGGCAAGGGCAGAGCATCTGAGAAGAAAAACAAAGCCGCTTCATCACGTAAAACGCGTTTTCTCGACAAATTAATATTATTATTTTTTTCAACTGCTGCAAAGACCCCATTGAATCAGCTTTTTTTTTTTTTACATGCATATTTAACCGGCTTGTCTTTATTAGCCGGACTCCTGTAGCTCGGAGGTCGACGGTAAACGCAGGATAATGTAGCGCGAGTGAATTAGCATGGTCAAATGTCAAAAAAATGAGGCTTTCCCCCAGAGTCCTGTCAGCAGGAATAGCATAAGTGCCATCATCAGTTAGACTCTGAGTGTCGTCGGTGACCGGGCACGAAGAATCACCTTCATTATGGTTAAAAAAAAGAAAGGGGGGGGAGAAAAAAGGACAATTTACATTTCTCCTATTTTTGTGTCACTCTCTTGAGATACGTTTCTTCTTTCTATCTTTCTTTCTTTACTGTATGGAGAAGGATTTAGAAAGATGACTGTGTGCAGTGGGCGTGATACCAATATGGCATGCTTGTGAAGCACTGCTTGGACCCCGACACTCGCTGCTTGTGATTATAGTTTGTCTAATTAGCTGTTGGCTAACCCGTCAAAAACAAAACGCGTCTAAACAACACTTGGCTTTGTTCTTCAAGTGCTTAGAGGACAATTGTACGTTCGGGTTAACGAAGCAAACAAGCCCCACCAATCCACCTTCAGATCTAAGCAAACAGCCTCCGGCTGTGATACGCTAGCTCCGGCGTATGTTAGCTCGCGCGATCTCTCTTGGCGCTTATCTGTCCGCTTAATGTAAACGAGCTCCTGCGCCGATTCCGTGCCTAATCCGCCGCCGTTCTTTTTAATCAGCAGATGCAGCCGAAAACCAATATCTATTTTCGTCCGCCTTGATAGGATCTCGTAAGGATTTTAAGACTCCGTGCCGTGATCTCTGGGCTTCGGGGAGTTCTCATTAGGTGTCGAGGCCCGCGATCGAAGAAGCTAGTGGATTTTTAATCCTCCGGTGGCCCGTGTTGGGAGCTGGAGTTATTTAGGGGGCTTTGATTAGCTGTGGCGCTACACTTTGATTAGGAGGACTTCAGAAGCCGTGTGAGATGATGGTGTGTGTGTGTGAGGCTATTTCAGTTTGGCCCGTAATCTGCTGCCGTGTTTCCAGCGCTGACCTTGCTTTTGCGCTGAAAGTCACAGCTACACAGCGTTAGCCCAGAGACTTCTGATGCCCGCGAGAAATTGATTTTTTTTTTATAGTAGAGGTGGAGAGGGGGGTGCTGAACGAGGTCAAATATGGACCCTTTAGATGTTGTGTGTGTGCGTGTGCGTGTGTGTGTGTTTTAGTTGTGCATTACTTTTGCAGTTGATTTCTTTTTGATGTCTGACTGTGAAAATGAGACGCTACGGTCTTTTAGCACGAGTTCGCACATGTTCAGTTGTATGCCCAATATTGCTAATATGGAGAGACAAAAGTAAAAACCATGTTGTGAACACAGAAAACAAAGCTGTCCACTAATACCTAATGCTAAGCATATACTAGTGCCTCGAAGCATGTTAATTCACTGCCTGACGAAAACTCACAACTTTTAAAATGTCAGTCAAACCTAGCAAAGAGAGCAAACGGAGCTCACAAACCTACGTCGTTCTCACAAACTTCACTTATAAACCTTAACACTTTTCATGCTACCTGAACTGCTAGCTAGCTCAAGATAACAGTATACAAAAACACGGAAATATCATTTGTTAGTCCAAACGTTAGACAAACCTTGGAGGAAAAAAAAGCACTGTTTGTTTATGCTAGTCTTTCAAACAATATGCTAATACACTGACTGACTCTGTTCTGCTGGCATTATTTGCTTGAATTTAAAGACGCTTGTTATAGCTAGCATATATACTGGGAAGTATTAATTAAATTTCAGTGAAATTTCAGTGGAAATAACTTCTCTTGAGTAGGAAAGGAAGCAAAGCACGTCTCTGGCTAATTAGCTGGCTAGTTGGCTAAGTCAGTCCTTAATCGATTGACCTTAATGACTTGTTTGAGTATTATTTATTCCCCTAAATCTTAGCTCATTTCTAACTTGCATCTTGAACTAGCATGTCCTGTGATGAGTTAGCATTTCAACAAGAGTTGCAATCAAATGAAGCGCGACCCATTTCAAATAAAATTTTGCTTTTAGTGTAGTTTAAATGCGAGTACGCAAGTTGCTTAGGGGAATTAGCCTAGGAACTTCCTGGCATTTATTAACACACCTGATGCTAATTAGAAGTGTTATGCTAGATGATTTGATTTCGGATTTTATAACTTTTGCTCCAGTGACTCCATAATCATTGTGTTGTTGTTGATCATCGTAATATTAACTGATTGGTAATAGGCAAATATTCATGCTAATATGCTTCATTGTTTTTCTTCATGATAAAATGAAAATTAGCATAGATTTTTGCACCTTAGCTTCACAAAAAGCTCAGGAAGGCTAATGACACATAATGGAGGTCCCCGGAGGCTCTGGATGATCTCGCTCGAATTGGACTGGATCAGGAAACGGGAGGAAAATCTCCTGTCACAGTCGGACGGTTTCTGAGGATACCCTGGAGATGCGTTAACAGAAAGAATGGGAGTCTGAATGTGAACAGCTTTGCAACATGTGTGTAAAAGACATGCTGGACTTGACTGAGTGTGCTCTGGTGCAGGCCGTATGTTAGCATTTTTGCTAATATCAGTCCGGATAAACACTCTCCACTCAACTGGTGAAGGAAAAAGAAATATTTCGAGAGCATTTATTTACTTTTGGTCGCCAGTTTTGTCCAACATGGTGAGTTTTAAATAGGACTAGCTTAAATAGGATTAGCATTGTGTGTAGATTTCTCTACTTAGCTAGTTAATTAGCTACATTGCTGGCTAATAGCTAAAGCACCTGCTAAAACACTGCGTCGTGCTGGTACTGCCCTTTTAAACGTAGCTCTTTATGGATTTTCCATGTCATTTGCTGAAATGCTAAGAAATTAGCACTTTCTAGCTAGGACTTTTGGTTCCCCACATTAGTGTTCTTCTCTTGCTAGCTAATTAGCTCATTTCTGGCACACATTAATACACTGTGTGCTGCTCTTACCCTTCAAACTTTTTATAGTTTTATGGTAACGAAGTGAAATCACCACTTTGTCCTGGTTTAGATTTTTTGTTTTTGTTCTTGTGCTGAATATTAGCAGTAGCTATTAAAGGATAATAGCAAAAAAAAAAGCTCATGTAGATGTCCATTACAGCTAAAATAATGCTAGATAGTCATGAAAAAGTTTGCTAGCTAATGTTAGGTAGATACTGGCTACTCTTCGAGGTTAGCATAAGATGTGACCTCATCTTGACCTCAGAAATGTTTTTCATTCATGAAATCCAAACTGCAATTTTGTCTGTTATTTTAGCTTGCTAACTGAGAAGCTAACTGGATAGCATTTGATTTAGCTATATTGCTAATTATTTTGATGACAAAGGATTGATTCGAGTTCTCTGTAGAGTTCTGTAGCTGTTTACCCAGAGGGCATTGCGACAGTCTGTTACTCTTTCCTTTCAAATGAGGTGGACTTAAGTACAAAGATGCTACTTATTTAGCAAGCTAGCTCATTCAACTACTGGCCGGTTAGCTATTATGGTTAGCAAGCTGATACGACGGGGAACCAATAATGTGTTATTAACTAAACTACAATTTGGGACATTTCCGAACTCCAAGTAGGATTTAAAAAAAATACAAAAACAGAACCTTCATTCATCTTGTACTTCCTACTCCGTCTGGAAGCCTGTGACATCACTCCAACATGGCCGCAACCATCGCTACAAAAGCATGTTTTATGCCTTTTATATTGAATACTCTCGTTCATATCTCGCCGCGGGAATGAGAAGAGGAAATCAGAATTGCTTCGCCCTTTTATGGTATAAGGTGGGCGGAGCCAGTTGAGCGGAATGGAAACTAGCAAGCTACCTGATGGAACGTTGTGGAATTGGATTGTCGGTACATGGAAGGTTTGAACAATCTGTGTGTTTTTGGATTCTTGGACACGAGAGCGGTATTAAGCTCTGCCCATCAGGACCATCCCCGTCTCGAACAGTCTGATTAGTGAGTTGTGTTTAAGCAGCTGTTTATCACATCCATCTATCTATCTATCTATCTATCTATCTATCTATCTATCTATCTAAATTCCGACTTTGAATAAGACTTGATTCTTGGGATCCCATAAACATTTTGAATATTTTACACCGCTTTAGCGTGTTTATAAAGAAAAAAAGAAAAAAAAAGTTTCATGTCTTGTTGACAATCTTGTTGACATGGCCTACACTGGTACCTTTAAAGCCGAAAGGCATGATGAAAGCCCTGGTGTCGTGTGCACGCCGGAGACGCTCGTCCTCTGAGGATGGATACAGAATCATCAGAAAAACATTTGAGGAGTGCTGGGATTCGCATAAACACGTGATGTTTTTTGGTGTCGTGCCGACAGATGTAAATTTAATCAGCGCAGGATGGACGTGTTGCTGGCTTTAACGTGGTAACGCAGATCAAGGCCGAGGGCGGAGACACGGGATTCCCTGCCTTCTGTCCTTCCTCTCGCTCTCCCTCCCTCACACTTCATCACTGTCTGTCTCTCACTCCGACTCTTTATCCCTCTTTCATCCTGAACCCTCTCTTTTTCTCCCCCTCTCTGTGTCTCTCTCTGTCTCGCTGTGTCCATTTGTTTTTCTTTGCCTGCCCCTCTCTCTCTCCCTCTCTCTCTCTCTCTCTGTCACTCTCTTCCTGTGTCTCCCGCTCTCTCACTCGGTCACCCTTCGTCTCTGTGTTGAGTGTGTGTGTGTCTGCGCCGGGGCTGAACTCTGCCTGGGCCGCATTAGCGTCGAAGCCTTATCAGCTCGAGACGGTGCAGATTAGACACGTCCTAATGAAGTGGCTCCATGGGAAAACGTCTGTGCGTGTCTGAGCTGGATTTTCCTCCCTCGCTCGTTATCTCGCAGATCCAGACGCACCGCGTTCGCCTCACATCCAACCGCACTGCCTTTTTTATTAACGTGTCTACAGTAGAGTCGGGTCCACGTGTCTCGCTGGACTGTTCCAGTCTCACCAGACGGCAGGACAGCACCGTCCTCTGTTTTACCTCCTCATCTCTGATTGTTTATCTGTCTCAGAGGAACACACACATATGGACAGAGATAGATATATAGATAGATGTTTGGATGAATGCATAGATGCTATCAACATACATATATCTTTTAATAGGGAAAAAACACAAATTTGGTGCACACGTTTGAATTAATTTGGGTTTTCTGAAACCAACACAGGGTCAAAACTTTCCATACAACACACATATTTGGTTCAGTGTCCCTTAGCAAGTTTCATCTTGACCAGATGCTTTTGGTATCCATTAGCAAGCTTCTGGCAGAATTCTAGTAGGACTTGAGCAATCTGCTTGGCAGAATTGGTAAAGTTCTGTGTGTTTCCTGCTGCAGACCTGACTTTTAAATCCCATTCCATGTCTTTTTATTAGTCTGCTTTACCCATTCAACAACCAGCTTTGATGTGTATTTGGAGTCAGTGTCTTAGTCTCCAAGTCTCAAGCGTCAAGATGATGGTTTGAAGTTCTGCTGAAGAATTCTGACGTCCTTCATTATTCCATCCACTTTGTGCGATGCGGCAGTTCCACTGGCAACAAAACGGCCCCAGAGTCTGATGCTACCACCACCATGCTTCACACTTATACTCACTGCAGCCAAACAATTCAACCTGCGTCTCATCTGACCATAAAACTTTCCTCCAGAAGGCGTTTTCTTTGTTCATGTGATCAGCTGCAAACTTTTTTAGGATTCTGGAGCAGGAGCTTCTTTCTTAAAGACCAGCCTCTCAGCTCACCGTGACGTAAAGCTCTCTCTTGACTGTCACTCAGTGTTCCAGCAGCTTCCACTTCATGACAAGTCCATGCCTTCATGGTTCCTGAGTTGTTCCTGACCATCTGAATCGATTTCCTCTCAGCTGAGGAGGGACAGTCTGGATCTTCTTCCAGACCTCAGCAAAGTTCCTTCACCTCTCATGAACTTGTCCTCCTCAAACAAACCCTCATTATGTTGTGTGCAGAAACGCTACGGGCTGTTGTCACTCATAATCATGAGAACAGGAAGTTAGGAGACCATGGCTTTGGCGAGCTAAAAGCCATTTGAAAAACTTCCAGAAATAATCTAAGTGGGTGTTTTGTATCATTTTGACCCTGTGTTGATTTCAGAAAGTTGAAAATAATTGAAAACTTGTACACCATGAATTCATTTATACACACACACGTGTGATGTGAGTGCATTATAAACACACAGTTTATTCCAACATGTATGTAACACACACACACACACACACACACACACACACACGTGGCAGACTCTGTTGCGGATTTAATTTCCCTGATTTTGAGATGTGTGTGTGTGTGTGTGCGTGTGCGTGTGTGTCATTCAGTGTGGCTCACTGCTCAGTGCACAGAAGATTCCTGGCGGTCTTTTTAGCCCGAGTGCTGAAATTCACGCCGTGTTTAAGCCTCTCTCTGTAGGGGTCGAGGGTGAGCGGCTGTGTCTCCAGTCTCAAATCAGCATGGATTTCCGTGTCTCCGGAGATCCGAGACTCATCCAAACCTAATGAAGAGTCAAAACACACCGAGCAGTGCTCTGTCCCATCGTCCCATTGGTTCACAGGCAGAGCACTGCAGTTTAGAAATAACATTGACAACAATATCCTCACTGACACTCAGCTCAGTCAGTATTACACAAAAATAACCATAAATAACATTATATTATGAGCGTGATTCCTTTTATATTTATATATATATATATATATATATATATATATATATAAAACACACACACACACACACACACACACATTAGCTCAGGTCTGCTCTGAGTATTTGCCTTTTCTGTAAAAAAAAAAAAAAAAGGTCCATCATTGGCTCTGCAGCATGAATAATGTAAATAATGGACGTGCCTCATCACTAATCCTACATGAATAATAGAATATAATGTGTTTTTTTCATATTTATTAATCTATTTTCATGATGTTCTTCATGCTTCAGTGGTGTTTACTCCTCTGCAATTAATTATTAACCTGCATCCCATCCACAACGTCCAATCCACGGGGACCAAAAAGGTGCAGGAGCAATAATAATAATAATAACAATAATAATAATAATAATAATAATAATAATAATAATATTTTTTTTGCTTTTAACAGTCCCGGATTGCTCAATAAAAATGATTCCGCTTTTGTCTCTCTCCTTGTACAAGATGCTAGCATAGATCAGTCTGTTTAACTAGCTATGACGTTAGCTTAAACGCAAAAGCGTTGTACTTGCACCTTAACTGGGGTAAATAATCTAACCGACCTCCTAGCATCAACGTTTTGTCGTTCAACAATTTAGCCAGTCAAGTCAGTCACGTCACCTTCAAGAGTTACCTTAAGAAAATAAAATCAAGGCTAACGTTGGATAAAAGTTAGCTAGCTAATTTGCCTGGGCACGAGTTGAACGCATGATACTGGTGTTTGCTAAACTTCAAACGTACACTTTGATTTGATGACGTTATTTAAACGACCGTTATCTTTTATCCTTTATTTTTTGCGTTTTCATATGATGACGTTTTACGATGACCCGTCCTCCAGTTTATTAACAAATTATCTACACAGCAACAGTAACCGAGCGTGGGCAGGGCTGGTTACCGAACACTTTACATCACCTTCTGTCTCTGTGTTATACAGGGGATTCTACAGTAATAAGGACTGATGGAAAATGTGTGTGTGTGTGTGTGTGTGTTTGTTTTTGTTTGTTTGTTTAGATTGAAATGATTATTCTGGGTTAAATTTCCCAGGTCTCATTGCAAAGTGTGTGTGTGTGTGTGTGTGTGTGTGTGTGTGAGAGAGAAGGGGGGGGAGAGGTCACACCAATTTTCTCCATCTCAATCAGAACTGAGAAGAGAGTGTGATGAGTGTTTGTGGCCATGTGGGGGCAGTGCTGTCTTTCTGTATCGACGAAAGTATGTGTGTGTGTGTGTGTGTGTGTGTGTGTGTGTGTGTGTGTGT
>JAQMCW010000032.1:1251339-1259307 GCA_030068335.1 Chrysichthys cranchii | reverse complement strand
AGGTGATTGCACGTTTATTTACACAGGACAGGACTGGGATCTGGTGCTACACACACATTCTAATATAATCTGCCTTCCTGCCCAATGTGGCACCCTCTGTCAACACCTAAAAGCACAATAACACACACTTAATACCATCCCAAACAACGGCCAACCGATCCACTATTTCAATCCTCTCAATACCCAACACACCATAAAAATACACTTTGAACATATCCTTTTGTGATGGAAAAAAAGTACAACCTGGCAACCCTGTGCACACCCGATAAAACAATATTCCACTCTGATAATGTTCTAAAGAGCTTAAAGTGTCCCACCGGTTGATCGAAAAACAACACAAGCTATCAATGCTGAAAAAACCCCGCAACCTGGCAACCACTGGTAAAACACAATAACCCACAATAACCCCCCAATACCTCCCCTAATAATCACCCCAGTACATAATGGCAACCCGTCAACACCCAATAACACGGGTGCTTAGAACATATTTTTATATGCTGGAAAATCTAAAATCTGGCCACCTTTGCCCTACGCATGAACACAGTATCTCACTTTAATAAATTCCTAAGGAGCTAAAAACACCATTAGTTCACAGCATAACCGTAAAAACGAGCAATTTTTTAAAAACATAGCCTGGCAACCCACATCGATATCCAAGTTATCTCAGTAAATTCACCCTGTTAACCACCAAATGTGTTAGAATCTGGCAACCCAGTGAGACCCACTTTTTCTACTCTGTTAGCATCCCAATGTGTTAAAATCCCAATCTGTCCAATCTGGCAACCCAGTGAAGACCCACTTTTTCTACCCTGGTATCATCCCAAAGTGTTAGAATCCCAATCTGTCCAATCTGGCAACCCAGTGAATTTAAATCAGATGAATTTTAAATTTTGTCTTGATCTCAGCTTGATCGTTCCCGCTTGATGCTAGCAGCTAGCTAACAGGTCAGGCTCATCAGAAGGAGAGTTTGGATTCTTCAGACGAGCCTTGATTTTGACTTGCTGCTGTTTTTTTTTATTTATTATTTAAGGAGCTGCTAAAATGATGGCTGTTGAAAGGCCGAGCACTTCATCCGCAGGCCAGATGGTGCGGAACGTTCCTCCAGTTAGCGTTCCAACCATAACATCTCTCCGTCTGAAGATTCTTCTGGCAGCTGGAGCGAGTCGGGGTGAATGGTCATTAATAATGGCGCTAATGTTGTTATTTAGCTCTCGAAAGATGTAATCAGTGTAATAATGAGTCTACGGTCTACAAACCGTCTGCTTAGCCAAACGCTAACAAATCGTAAAGGCCATTTTTCTTTGCTTTTAGCTCGAATACCTTCAGGCTGATTCCTGGCGTTAGACGGCGGAGGGAGTTCTCTTGGATAGTTGGTAAGGAGAAGAGTAATGAGGAAGTAATGCTAATGCTAGCAAATTAGATACATAAACAGAAGAAGTATAAAGGGATGCGGGTTAAATACCCATCTGTTTCATCTCACACTGATAAATATTTGAGGGATTTGCCATCCTAATAGTTACTATGGAAATGGATTAGCAAGAAATGCTACAAAAGCAAAAAATGATGGAACAGACCTTGCAAGCAATGCTAAAAAAGTGAAAAAAAAATGACATAAAATAAAGATAGCAAGGGATAGTGAAACAAAAATGTACAAGCAATGCTGGAAAAAAGGAAAGAACTAGCAAGTAAAGTTAAAGATCTAAAAAAAAATCTATCAAATGCTGCATTTTAAAAAAGCTAACAACAAGCAAGGCTAAAATAAGTCTTGCACACGATGCTAAGAAAAGAATCACAGTTAGCCAGCGTCGCAAAAAAGGGGGGAAACCTAGCAAACAATGCTAAATAAAAAATGCTATCTTGATAAACAAGAACAAATTACGCTTGTAATATTTTGGCTCCAGTCAAAGAAATGCTTTGGATTTCAGCTAATTAGCCATTAAAGCTAGATGTTAGCAAATTACCCAGCTAATATGTTGCGAGCACGCTTTTGCTGTCAGGATTAGCCATTTTTAAATCTGGCTCGAGGACTTTTTCCACAGAACACACCATGACTAAGCAAATTAGCTAATAAGGGAGACCTTAGCAGATTAGCAAACACTACCAAGATGTATTTTTCTCTGTTATATATTTATTTCATCAAACCAGCTTGCTAAACATGAACAAACACCTTCACAGAACACAAAAACGGTTTCTCTCGTATGTTGCAGAATTAAAGGCAACGTTCGCAGATTAGCAAACAAACAATCAGAAGATATTTTTGTGAAAGCAAATTAGCAGCAAACAGGCTTCCGGTAGCTAACAGAGTAAAGTTTGCTAATCACGGACACGGTAGAAATGTACTTATTTTATTTTTTTGGATTGTTTTTGTTCCATGTACTCGGTTCCAAATCTTCACAAGAGTAAATCTTGCGTGATTAGCAAACTAGCAAACGCCCGACATGAGGAAAGTCAGGCAGATTGTTTTGCTACTCAGCAACAACTCTTAGAGTTTGCTAGATTTGCTAACGCATGATGTTTCTCCCCAGAGCACACACGCCACGGCTGAATAAATAAGTGTTAAAACAAACAAACAAACAAAAAAAAGGGCCGAGATTAGCAGATTAGCATCCACCGGGGTGATTTTTCTTCAGTCTTGCACAGGAATATCTCAGTGCCGAGTTCCTGGACGGATCCAGAGCCACCTTCTTTTTTCTTTCCCTGTTAGCTGTTAGCGGGATTTCTCATCATGTCGGTTATTGTCGGGGTAAAAAAGAATCATTTTGGAGCGGCGGTGTGTTTGCGATGGCTCCCAGCGCTGCGTTTACGGCGTTAGCTCTCACAGCGTAATGGAGTTCCGCGACACAAACAGGATAAACGGTTTATAAAGTGTGTGTGTGTGTGTGTGTGTGTGTGTGTGTGTGTGTGTGTGTGTGTGTGAGCGGACGAGACTTCCTCACAGGCTCCACGCTGCACAAACATCATTACTTTTATGGCCGCTGGTTTTGTTGTGCTGTGATGGATCACACCTTTTTCTTTTTTTTCCTCCCGTTAAAACCTGATGTTTACTCACTTCCTCTGTCTGAGGTGACACACTAATCACAAAACTGGCTTCTCACACACACACACACACACACACACACACACACACTCACTCACTCACTCACTATACTTTTACCTTGGGACTTATCCTTTACTGGAGTCAGATCACTTAACGGTGTCGAGGAGGAGAAGAAAGGAGAGGAGGACAAAACTAGAAATTTAAGAAATGGGGAGAAGATCATCTGGGGGAAAGAAGAAAAAAGAGAGAGATAGAGAGAGAGAGAGAGAGAGAGAGAGAACGGATGAACAAAAGGATGAATAAAGCCAGACAGAAAGAAAGAAACAGAAAGAAAATAGAGATTTTTAAGATGGGAGAAAGGTGAAAGAAAAGAAGACAAAAGAGAATAAAACAGAAAGCAAATGAAAGAGAGTAAGCGAACGAGTGAGTGAATGAACGAATGTAAGACAGAATGAAAGAAAAAGAACCAAAAGAAAATAAGCCTGAATGAACAAAATCTGGAATAGAAGGAAAAAAGAACCAGAAAGCAAATGAGAGAAAATACATTAATAAATGAAATCCAGGAAAAGATGGATGGATGGATAGATAGATAAATGGATATTTCCATTTGTTTCCATTTCGAGACAAAGGAGAGAATAAAGTGGACGAAAAGAGAGAAAAGGAATTTTTTTTAAAAACAGAGGGGAAAAAGGAGAGATTACACAACTAGAGAACAGAGTGGAAAAGAAAGAAAAGAGGAATTGACCAAGAGAGAGAGAGGAAAAAAGGAAAGGATGAAACCGAAAGCACATGAATGAATCAAAACTCGTTCACAGGAATAAAAACAAAGAAGGAAGGAAGGAAGGAAGGGAAGAAGGAGGAAAGACAAAAATGACCACAGTCTGTTTTTCATTTGTCATATTTTAATTCTTATTTATTATTATTATTATTATTATTATTATTATTATTATTATTAACAATAATGATAATAGTAATAATAATAATAATAATAATAATAATAATAATAATAAATTTATATTTATTATGAATAAATTCTGCTCTTCTTTTTTTAGTGATTCTTCTTTGAGTCTTTTATAAAACTTTAAGTTGTTTATTATTTATTAAGGGTTTTGGTTAAAGGTGCAGTAAGTAAGATTTGAGAAGGTCCGGTATGAAATGATCAAGTAGGCGGAGCCTAGTAAGGTTTAAATTCTTATTCCATGCCCTGCCCCAATTGCACTTTGTTTATATTATTAGTACAAAAAAAGGTAAGACAGAAGCAGCTATTGTGCCTTTAATGAATATTTATTTATTGAAAGAGTTATTTACTGGTAATTAAAGTGTTCATTAGTCATAGTTAGTTTAGTAATAAATATTATAATTTCTTGTAACAATAATAATTATGCATTTATTTATAATATTTTTCTTTTTTTTATTAAAAATGTATTACAGTAAGAAAACATCTTTTTTTCTATTGTCTAATATTTGAATTTTCATTTTAAGTTATGATTTTAAGTAGTAATTATTTATATTTATATTATTTCAAAGTTTTTAAAATATATTTGAATGCTTTGAATATCTAGCTTAAATATTGTGAGAAAGAGAATGAAAAACAATAAAACAGCCAGAAAATAATCAATAAAAAAGTCAACAAAGCTAAAAAGAGAGAGGGGGGGGTTAATCTCTTCAAATTCGTCCGAATGAAAAGAGAAAACGGAAGGAGGGATGAGGAAAGAAAAGTGAAAAAAGAGATGGTAGATAAAGTAGAGGAAAAGATGTGAAGGAGGACAAGAAATCGGAGGGGGAAAGGAGAGAATACAAAATGGAAATGAGAGGAAAGTGTAAAAAAGGAGGAAAAGGAAAAATGAATAAAATGTGAAAAGGAGAAACTGATGAGAAAGAAGATGAATAAGACAGGAGAGGAACAGGAGAGGAGAGGAAAGGAGTGAAGAGAAAAGAGAGGAAGAAAAAAAGAGTTGGAGCAGAGGAAGGAGGAGTAGAGTGGAGGAGAGCGGAGGAGAAAAGCGATACGACAGAGGAAGGAGAGAAGAAGAACCTGAAGAGAACAAAAAAAAGAGAAAAAAACATGAGGTGAGATAAAGAAAAGAGAGAAGAAGAAGAGCGTGAAGAAAGAAAGAAGATGGGAGGAAAACGCAGGGCATTAGAGAGGAAAAAAGAGAGGGGGTAGAAAAGAAAAGAACCAGGGAAGGGGGAGAATGGTCAGGAGGAGAGAAGAAGAAATAAAAAGATGAAAAAGAAAGAGAAAAAAGAGAAAAGGAAGACGTGAGATGAGAAGAGAATCTGGAAAAGAGGGGGAAAAGAAGGAAAGGAAAGAAATGACATGAAGGGAAGACGGAAGAAAGGAGCAAAGAACAGAAGACAAAAAGGACGGAGAGGACGAGGAGGATCCGAGAGGGAAGCGAGCGATGGAAAACAGGAATGAGGAAGAGAGGAGTGGAGTGGAGTGAGACGACATGAGAGGAGAGGAGAGAAAAGGAGGGAGGGAAAAAGAACAAAAGTGAACAAGGAGCAGGAAGCGCAAGTAGAACAAGGGATGAGGTTAAAAGAAGAAAAGAAAAGTGGAGAGAAAAAGAAAGATTGGTGTAAAGAAGGGAAACGAGACGAGGGTGTGGGGGGGCAGGAGCGAGGGGTGTTCTGGAGGAGAGGGGGAGAGAGGAAAATAAAAAAAGAAGGGAGAGGAATAAAAGGAGGAGAGGAAAGAGGAGAACAAAAGAAGCTAAAGGAAGACAGCAGACGGAGAAATGGAGGATTATGAGACGGAGGTCAGAGAGAGGAAGAGACGAGGAGGAGAGAGAGAGTGATAGAGAGTGATGGGGGGGCTGCAGTTTTCCTGTGGTCCTGTAGGAGGTGCAGTGTTTCCACTCTGCCCTCTGTGTGTGTGTGTGTGTGTATGTATGTGTGTATGTATGTGTGTGTGTGTGTGTGTGTGTGTGTGTGTAGATCTCTAGAAGTTGATAGTTTTACTCTCTCTCACACTCACACACACACACACACACACACAGTGGCCTTGTGAGGAATTTCTCCAGACGTCTTTGATAAATCTTCATGTCCGCCACATCAGTGCACAGGCTCCGCCCCAAAGTCACATGATCAGACAGGCTCCACCCACCTTTAATGTCCACAAACTCATGAAAGCTAACACGCTGAACTCTCTCTCTCTCACTCAGTCGGCCATTTTGTAAAACAAAGTCATGGAATAAAGTGACACTGAGGTGTGACGCGTCCTCGCTGTGCTCCTCGTGTGTTTATACAGCAGCAGGGAATTCTGGGATACGCCGCGTACGTCCTCTATCAGGTCCCGAACGCAGCGCTCCAGTCCAGCCTTCTGCTCCACTTCTCCGGACTTCTTCCTTTCTTTCTCTTTCTTTCATTCTTCTATTTCAATCTTTCTTCTTTCTTCCATTGCTTTCTTTCTTCGTTTGTTCATTCTTTCTTTTTCTTCCATCTTTCTTTCCTTTTTCTATTTATTTCTTCCTTTCTTTCTCTCTTCGTTCGTTCTTTCTTTCTTCCATCTTTCTTTCTTCCTTCCTTCCTTTCTTTCTTTCGTTTGTTTGTTCTTTTGTTCTTTCGTTCTTTCACTTTGATCATTTGTTCAAACTTCAGTCTTTTTTCCTGTCTCATACGGACTCCTTCAGCATGTGGCTTTGTACAGAAATTCCGTGAGAAATTTATGACAGCTTTCTGTTTTGCATAAACGCTACCATTTTTTACCTGCTTCAGATCAAAGAGAAAACCTCTCTGCCAAGTGATGTCATAAAGGCCTTTACAGCAGCCGGCCAATCAGCAGCTTCGCTTCAGTTCAAACACGCATCACTTGGTCACTTCTCTAAAGGGGGAAAACCCACATGCTTTTAATCTTTCACAACTTTCACTGCTGTTAGATACACACACACACACACACACACACACACACACACACACACACACACACACACACACACACGGATACAAATAGCAAACCAAGGTGACTTTATTGATCAGGACGAGAAGAACAAGGGAGTGGAAGAGTAAACGAGTGGAGGAAAGAGACACACAGCTCTGTTTCTGTATTTAAAATCTTTAGTTTTTATCATTTTTATTATTAGTAGTATTATATGTGTGTGTGTGTGTGTGTGTGTGTGTGAGAGTGCTGTGTTTCAGCCAGTGTGACTGGAGTTTATATCGATCAGAGCTGACACGGCACTTCTTCATCCAGCTCCATCTGTTGCTTTAGATTTCCCTAAAAGCTCGTTCTGATCCGTTAAAACATGCTGATGGACGCCGGGCGCTCATCACCCATGACGCGTGCAGAATCCAGCGCCTCACGTCTAAAGAGACTCACATTAATTACACTGACTTACTGTACCACCAGGGGTCAAAGTGGAAATGATCACCTGACACTGAGGATGAAAGAGAAGGAGAAACAGAAGGAGAAGAAGAAGAAGAAGCAGAAAGAGGAGAAGAAGAAGAAGAAGCAGAAAGAGGAGAAGAAGAAGAAGAAGCAGAAAGAGGAGGAGAAGAAGAAGAAGAAGAAGAAGCAGAAGAAGCAGAAAGAGGAGGAGAAGAAGAAGCTGAAGAAGCAGAAAGAGGAGGAGAAGAAGAAGCAGAAGAAGCAGAAAGAGGAGGAGAAGAAGCAGAAAGAGGAGGAGAAGAAGAAGAAGCAGAAAGAGGAGAAGAAGAAGAAGAAGCAGAAGAAGCAGAAAGAGGAGAAGAAGAAGAAGAAGCAGAAGAAGCAGAAAGAGGAGGAGAAGAAGAAGCAGAAGAAGCAGAAAGAGGAGGAGAAGAAGAAGAAGAAAAAGAAGAAGACGAAGACGAATGCGTGTACATTTCAAAGCGAAAGTCCTCCACAGTCCCGCTCCATTGTGTCCGTGCAGTTTGGGATTTGAGTTAAATGGATTAATATGATTTCCGCCGTTCTCTCGTTTCACTCACGGGCACTGGAAAGCCATGGG
>JAQMCW010000032.1:1194061-1202158 GCA_030068335.1 Chrysichthys cranchii | reverse complement strand
TATATATATATATATATATTTGTGTGTGTGTGTGTGTGTGTGTGTGTGTGTGTGTGTGTGTGTATATATATATATTACATATTTATATGTAGCACATGTATAATGTGTATGTTAATTCATATAATAAGCTCTGGAGCAACAAGGACATACCAATCTGCCAACCCAAAAAATAAATAAATCAATCAATTTAAATATTTAATTTCACGAACTCTATAATCTCTGTGCGGACAGGCACGTCATATTCATCATGAGGATAATTACAATGTTGTACATATTCATAAGTATGCTAATTTGACCTCCTCGACAAGGCTAAAAGATGTCGTATAATAGCTGTAATTTCTCCATAAGTTCTCTGTTTGCCCCAAAAGATTAGCTTCTAATTTAATAATCAGTGCTAAATGATGACTCTGGTCTACAGAAAGGAATTCTGGGAAGAATACAGATGTCTTTTTTTTTAAATCGTTATCGGGGACGTACTTGCTCGTCGTCTGTGTGTTTAGCTCGAGAGGTAAGAATGAGGTCCGAGCATGCACACGTCCCCAGAGTCTGCTGGAAAAACAAACAGACAGACGAACAAACAAACAAACAGACGAACAAACAAACAGGAAAAATGAGTTTAGGAACGTGATTATTATTTGTTATACTGTGATGTCACAAGTGTAGCAGAATCTCATTAGTATATCGTAAACCATAAACTGTTATTTTATATACATATATATGTACATGTGCATGTGTATGTGTGTGTGTGTGTGTGTGTGTGTTACATAAAAATATTGTGACAGAAATGCAGCACGGGTCGATTCCTCATTGTGTAAATGAGTATTGCGCAACACGGTAACGTGTATGATTTCTAATTAGTCGATTATAATTTGTCGAATGAGAATGTAAATTTGCATATGCTAAATATTTAGCACGATGTCACTTATTGTGTTAATTAATATGTTAATGTTAATATATATCAAGAATCCTAATATTGATCTTATGGCACAATGGATTCAACATGACCGGACGTTATGCGCATAACCTAAGCTAATTAGTGTATTTTAAATAATATGCTAATGAGCATTGTAATTGTTATTTAATCAGTGATTTAAAGCGTCGGCGTAAAAAAAGTCGTAAAGGAATTGAATGTCACGTGAGACTTCACGTTTGCTCTTTCACCTTTCTTGGCCTCGGTGCTCAAGGCCCGGAAGTGGTGCTCCGTCTGGACGTGATTAGCGTGACTAGCCTTCAGCATCGTCGTTTCGGGGGCGTGTTTATGAATCGAGCCGTAGCGTAGGATCCCCTGACTGAAGTTCCCGTAATTGGCGTAATTGCCATAAAAAGGGGATGTGTAATAAATCGGCCTGGCCAAGATGGACGCCGAGGGAGCTGCCCCCGATTGGCTGGAGGTCCAAATCCCGCCCCCCGAGGGGCAGTTCTGGCTTTGGAGCGGCTGTTTGGGGTCTGAAGTGGCGATTTCGGCCAACGACCAGAGCTTGGGTTTGGTGTTTTGGCCCTGGATGTCGGCGCATGTCTTGTTTTTGTCGCGATGCGTGTCCAAGAGCGGCGCCTCCACCCCGGTCAGAGGCGACGAGGTCATGGGTTTGGGCGACAGACCCCCGTGACCCCCGTGACCCGAGGTCAGGTCGATCTCAGGGTGTTTGTCTTTAGCTTCAGGAGCAGGTTTGCAGGATAAGTCGTCGATCCTGCAGAGGACTTTCTCTCCATCCGACTCGGCCGAGTGGTCAGTCAGAGAGTCCACGTGTAGGCTGATGCCTGGGGCACGAAAAAAAAACAAGCTGCATCAGAATAATAAGACTTTTCAAAACAATTGGATAAACAGCTGGTGAAGGGAGTTAGGGACGGATTAACGCCTGGCTCGCTCTACCGTATTATTTTATGTACATCTCGATATGATACGTTGGCTAAGAAAGTGCTGGAAGATTAATGAAGCTGGACATAAATGAAAATGGAGCTTGGCACAAACATTAGTGCATCATTATTTAATCTGATCGCCATCACATAATCTATAGATCTGATATTATCATTTTTTTATCATCAACATGCTTATAAACTGTCTGCCTTCGTTCGGGAGTGCACTACACGCAAACCTGCGGAAACACGAATGATTTAATGTCAATACTTCTTAATCTGATGCTGTTTTGGTTTTGTTTTGGTTCCAGCGGTCGATGAGCCACCTATAAATCTTCCGTTTCTAATTCCTTCACATGTTCATTCTTTCGAGACCTTTGTGAACACCCTTGATGTGCGAAAAAAGGCTTTTCCCACATTTTTTAAAGAGATCAGATTGAAATTAAAGATGCAGTCACTGATTTTCTGTTTTTGTTTTTATTCCTTCCTTGTAGAAATAAACTGGAAGAAATGTAGAACGTGATAAAATCCAAACAATATCTGAAGACATGATGATAAAAGAAGTTTATACGTCGCCTGAGAAACCCTGCTTGGAAGACTGACTTCTGGACCGGAATGCTTGTTTGGGTTTTGATACACTTAATGGCAGTCTTTTTTATAGATGATACTTGGGGGCGGAGCTTCATGAACATGGATGGGAATTGGTTCTAGGAGGTTAAAAAATAAATAAATAAATAAATCGAATGTCAATCATTCGATCATAAGGTTAAGCTGATATTACCTAACAGCCAACGTTACCTAACACACCTTTAATTTTAAAGCAATAAGTTGAATCTCTTGCAGTGCGTTAATATAATGCATACATTTAAGCACAATTTTAGAAAAAAAGTCCTAAGCTGAAAGTTATAAAGTATGAATTCTCATCACAGCAAAAAAAAAAACCAAAACAAAACAAAAATATAAAAACAAAACTGCTTAATTGCTTATTTGCTGTTTTGTTTTGTTTTGGGTTTTTTTTGCTGTTTTTCACTTTTGTGAACATTTTCGTCAATAAACGATGCTAAAGAAAATCAACACAGCGCAAAGTTTTGTTAAACTTGTCCCATGATTCAAGATAATCAAAAGTTCATGGGTGTTTTAAGTGTGTTGAATATGAGATGAACGTTTTTCCAAAGGTCCACTTTCCATTTTTGTGACTTCAACTTGTGTTGTACTCATTCACTTAAATTATTCATAACACAACAGCAATAATAATAATAATAATAATAATAATAATAATAATAATAATAATAATAATATGTTATCATTATAAATTGTAGGAATTTATTATTCCAGCTATTTTAAGTGTGTAAAGAACATAAACAGAACTGTTTTTTTTAACTTGTGTAAATAAAGACTTGGCCTAAGAAGTGCTTATGAAGTTGTTAAATTTGAGAAAAATTACACTGAATATGTAAAATATCGACATCTGAAACGTTCTGAAAACACATTACAGATATCGTTTGAAGCAAGCGTCCAAAGCATCCATTCCTTCACTCATGTCCGATCCCCCGAGTGTCCTTCAGACGTCCTTGAGTTTAACGTCAGTCGGTGATGACGATTCGTACCCTGACACGTATTCTAGACCTGGGCCCGTGGTACCTCTCACCGAGTTTCCTTCATCTCGACGGACTACACTGACTTTATAACATTTTTAACAAATCAGTGATTTAAGCGTCACTGTATGTCCGGATGTGACGTGAATGTTACTGTGCTTCCTTTTGACGAAAAAAAAAAGAAATGAAGTTTAAACAGAAAAACATAAGAGATTTCTATTCTGTGGTGCATTGTGTGTATTATCTTCATTTCTGAGATATATATATATATTACCAGATGTATACAACAAATTAATAACCTGATTTAAATTTAGAAAACATGCTCAAATTTTTTATATAAATAAATAACTAGATAGATAGATAGATAGATAGATAGATAGATAGATAGATAGATAGATAGATGTTTGTGATGAATGAATTGTGCATTTTTAAATATGTATGTAAAAATAAAAACAAAACAAATAAATTAATTAAATTAATCAAAAAATACACTTATGCAAATTATATAAACGTATCTAATCTGTTTATTGCTGGTGTAATTATTTTTATTTAGATTTTTTTTTTTTGCAGTTATGGGATTCCAATAAATTAAAGAAAAAGTTTGCTGTTCTTTTTTTTTTTTTTTTAAATAAACAACAACAACAACAACAACAAACATATTTAGTGTTTTGGATCTGAAACAGAAAGACCTCGACTTGTGTTTGTGGTTGTTGTTGTAGTGGTTATTATTGCGGTGATGGTGGTGGTGATGGTGAACAGGGCTCCGGGTTTACCCTCATCCTCGGCGGACGCGTCTCCGTTGTCCGCGTGCTTGTCGTCCTCCTCTTCCTCCTCGTCTTTCCGCTCGGCGCGCGCTCCTTCCTCCTCGTCCTCGTCCTCGCTCTTGGCCCGCGCGCCCCACGTCACTTTGTTCTCCTTCTTGAGTCTCCGCCTGGCGTTGGCGAACCACGTGGACACCTGCGTGAGCGTCATCTTGGTGATGATGGCCAGCATGATCTTCTCGCCCTTGGTGGGGTACGGGTTCTTGCGGTGCTCGTTCAGCCAGGCCTTCAGTGTGCTGGTGCTCTCACGCGTGGCGTTCTTGGGCCTCGACGCGTCGCCGTACTGGAACCCGGCGTAGGGGTAGAACGCCGCGGGGGAGGCGTGAGCAGCAAAACTCACGCCAGGGCTGTCCTTTAGGTCGTACTGTGAACCCTGAACACACACACACACACACACACACATTAACGTTCAATTCAACAGAGAACTACAATCCTACTGCTCAGCTCAGTCTTCGAGTATTCAACTAACACTGAACTCAACACGGACACTGTCAGGGTTACGGACAGATTTACATACTCCTTGCACGGGTGTTTGTTTGTTTGCCTTTAAATATTCATATCTTTACGTCTAGAAAAATCTAGAACGACGACTAAACCCATGAGTGTTTAATCTCCATCTCTGGTGTCTGAGCAAACATTTAGCGTTCACATCTCCGGTGTTGGACTTTATACCCCAAGGCCTGGAGTCGTCCTTACCAGTATTGAATCCGGCCCTGGATTAACACCGACTGTAGGTGTTCAGTGGATTAACTGGCCTGTAGTTAACACTGAGAGAAAGGATAATACGAGGTGGTAAGGTCTCGAATCAACATCAGGTCCTCCAGCATTAACTCTTTTTACACACGTGTAATAAACGGAAGGCCTGCGGGCGTTAATTCAACACTCCGCCGGTTACGTAAGTTAACAGCTCGAGGAACAGCCCGAACACCGTGTGTGTTCTGCGTCTTCGGGTCATGAACGAACACTCCGGCTTGGAGAACTCAACACACTTTCACGTGATTCGGACTTGAGTCGACACTGGGGGGTTTGGGGGGTTTTATGTAATTCAGCTTACACCTGCTCCGGTGTTAATTCACCGACAGAGGAGCTACACGGGTTAATTAGGTGATTGATTCTACACCGCGGCGCTCAGGCTAACCCCGGTGTGACGGAGTAATCGAACTCCGCCTTTTAAACACCTGTGAAACTGTCTTCAGGAGCGTAATGCGGGTGTTAATTACATGCCCTATACGGTGCGCACTGTGCGAAATTTTCTGACTCTCGCACTTAACACCTCCACCTTGTGTTGGACAAGGACGAGTGGACGAACACGCGAGTGACACAAAGACTAAACACTGTACGCTATGAGAGCCAACACTGGAGGTAATTAACACTGGAGGTAATTAACAGTGGAGTAGCTAACAGTGCTCCTCAGGGTCTGACAAGTCCCTTAATTAAGCGCCAAACCCTGGAGGTTACTTCAACACTGCAAGGTTAACCCAATGCCAGGCTCATGAACACGACAGGCAGGCAATTAAACACCAAGAGTTAACCCTGGAGCGCGCCTGAATGCTGATAGGGCGACCTGAACACTGGAAGAGCTGAGGTCAATGAGTGCGCTACTGAAACTCAACACTGTAGGCACGAACACTGTGGTTTGATTCAACACTGGAGGATCTGATAAACACCACGGACACACCTGGACACCGCGCAGTTAACACTGGAGCTCGATTACACCGTGTTCAACAGAGCAGAGCGTTTTAGGAGTTTCAGCTAATGCTAAAAAGGAGGAGTTTAAACACTGCACCAAGCACCGAGAGAGTTCAACACGAGGTTGGGGCGAACGCTGCTGCTGGGGTTACTGAACACCTCCAACACTTCCATCTGAATGATAAGAGTGTATGAAATACTGCAGGATTACAGTATCAGTATTCAGACTCAAACACACCACCGGACGCGTAGTGAGTGTTTAATTAAACCCTCGACACTCTAAGGGGTTCATTTGACGCCAAGTCGACTTTCGTAGTTGGGTAAAAATGTAAATCCAAACAAACGAAATCTAAAACGAATCCAAGTTCTGGTTGTGTTTGTTTTGTTTGTCTCTTCGCCGTCGATGAGTCTCTTCAACACCGCTGTGTGTGTGTGTGTGTGTGTGTGTGTGTGTGTGTTTAATTCAGCCCATCAGATTTAACCTTTGACCTTTAACAGCGGGACCTCTGCTATTGTGCGACGTGAGAAAATTACACGCAGGACGTCAGAGCGGGATGGTGACGTGAGAAACGTGAAAAATCAGGGGAGGGAAATGATGTGCGGAGTGCAGGACAGAAGATATTTGAGCATTTGCTGTTTCGTAAACAGAACACAGGCCCTGAGAAACGAGCGCAAGCGGGGCGAGATTACGGAACAAGATGGTATTCCTGAGGGGAAAAAAAAAAAGAACCAAACAAAATGGGCGAAAAAGATGAATAAATAAAAATAAAAACTTCCAAGACGTGAACGTAGATGGTCTTTTTTTTTTTTTTTTTTTTTTGTACAATAAATGAAAATTCTGGCACTTTTCATATCAGATTAAAAAAACCAAAACACTTGTTTGTTTTTTTTTGTTTGGGTTTTTTTTTTTTATTTAAAAAAAATAGTGAATAAATAATGTAAGGAATCTTTGTCAGTTCATGAGTTTGATTTTTTTTTTTTATCTCTAATGACCTCATCATTTTTTTTATTTAGCTGAATTTTTAATAGAATTTAATGTTTTAATTTATTCGACTTTATTTTATTATTTGTTTGTTTGTTTGTTTATTGTTCTTGCATAGCCTGAACAATTTAATGTGATTTTTTTTGTTTGTTTCTTTGTTAGTTTGTTTTGTTTTGGAGTTTTTCTTTCCTAAACAGTTAAGAGGATTTGTTGTCATCATCCAGAAATTCCGATGCACATTTCACATCATCGAAAAACCATGAACGTTTCCATAATTCACTTTTTGCTTTTTCGGGGTTTTTTTTGTTTGTTTGTTTTTTTAGGATTGTGTGTCAGGAAGAAAAATAAAAAAGCCCAGGAGACATCATCCATCTGTAATTCCCCCTCTATAATGCAAACGGTGTAAAAAGCGTTTTTAACCACCAAACTAATGCTTTTTCTTTGTTTTTTTTCCTTCTTTTTTTTTTTTTTTAAATATGTATTTAATCCCAATCTAGGGATGAAATCAGCTCCATAAATCAGTGTGTTTCTCCTCCTTCAGTCACTTGAACACCATGAAGCGCTTTTCCCTCTGCCTGCGGAGCCTGTTAGAGCCCTGCAGTCCGACTGACTGTTTTTAATTGCTATTTTCTTTTTCTTTTTTTTTTTTTTAAGTGTTTTAATGAATTTCAAGAGCTAGACGTATTATTATTATTATTATTATTATTATTATTATTATTATGTTTGTTTGTTTTGTTTTTTATTTGCCTAAATTTAAGCCTGGAAATAATTCCAGTCTGACAGAAGGCTGTTTCTCCATAAATCCTTTGGAGACATTTTGAGTTACCAAATGTCCAGGAGGAGAGACACCTCGCTTTATTCAGCTCTTCACAAGAAAGCAGGACACATCTGTCCCTGCCACAGACAGCTGTCAGACAAATGACTCAACAATCATACAACAAGACATCTTTTTGTTTAATGTGCATGGAATTATTATTATTATTATTATTATTATTATTATTATTATTATTATTATTATTATGTGTAATGTATAAATAAATTCTTAAATGTTTAGTAGAAAATATTCAATCCAAATCGGTGCTTAGCTCCAAATTTTTGTAAACACTTAAATTAATGTAGCAGCTTCAAATTCTCTTTATTATTATTATTATTATTA
>JAQMCW010000032.1:1067955-1085403 GCA_030068335.1 Chrysichthys cranchii | reverse complement strand
TATATAAAATACGCCTTATCTGTAGAGTTATGGACTTTGTGGTGCGCTAAAGTTTCTTTATTTGGAGAACAAGATCTATTGGTTGCTACACAAAGGCTACGGACAGCATCTTCTCCTGCTAATGAGCAATTTCGGAGGCTCGTCTTGTGTTGTTGAAGAGAAAGAGAGAGAGAGAGATAGACGAGTCTCGCTCTCCCTCCTCTCTGCACCGCCGAGATTAACAACAAAGGCGCTCAATTAATCCGTTTGAAGTGACATGGAATTTGAATACAAAAAAAAAAAGACAAAGAGAGGACGACAAACGACATTTTTATTTGGCTGTGCGGGGAAAAAGATAGAGAGGGAAAGCGAAATTAATTGACCTCCCTGTTTGCAATTAAGTGCAAAAAAAATAAGCAATAAGACATTCTGGCAGGGTAAAAGATGAAGTCAAAAAAGAGAGAGCGCGAGAGAGAGAGAAGGAGCGCTAGGGAGACGACATCGCCCCGGAGCACTACATGCTAATCAACAAATTCTATTTGTTTATTTCCTGACAGCTACGTTCCCATATGCTAAATCACTGCCTGTTTAAAGCAGCGAAAGAAAATGATGCGTGAGCGCTAATGCTCGCTAATTCAGTTACTTATGAATGAACGCTGGGCAGCAGAGATTAGCCGTAGCAGCAGAACTAGCGAAAGAAAAAGAAAGGGAAAAAAAGCCAAAATGCCTGCAGTACTGCATGCTAATCAATGTACGCTATTTGTTTTGTTTCTTTCCTGAAAGCTTTGCCATACTAACTAATAGCTTCGATAGAGAAAGAAAAACAAATGCTGCAACACTCGCCCCTAGTAATTTATTTCATTCTTACCCAAGTACAGATCGGTAATTGTGGTTAGCATTTTGAACTAGCATGTTTACTCAGGAAAAAGATTTCATTACCTGTTCCAGTGAGTTTCAAAAAGAGAACTAAATCGAAATCTAAACACTAATACTAATGCTTTAGCGCTGAAATTAGCGTTAACATGAAGCAGAAATTGGCCATATCTCAACCAGCTCGTGATCGTTGTTGTTTCTCACAGACCTTGTGTACAAATCAACATCTAAAGTTTCAACACTTATTTAGATCATCCTGAATTAATGTGGGATGACGCTTATCAAGGTGACCATGAGACAGAGGCATTAGCTATTAGCATGAGCTTCATAGTTAGTCCTTAGAGCTCTCATGCAGGCATCATCCTCGTACACCAAGGTGAAAGGCTAGAATTGTTTATATGGATATTAAATAAACAAGACAGTTAGTGTAACAAAAGTATGTCCGCTTAATAAAAGCTAGTGTGGCTAGCTGTCTCGAGTTAAACTGAGGGCTTAACATAAACATACAGCTAACTAGCTTAATAGTTTGCTACTATTAAAAAAGCTGCGTCACCAAAGTAGATAATCTTTAGCTTCAAAAAGTAGCTAGCTCAACACCACAATTCGCAAGATTTCTAAGGTAATTTCAATTCGTAAGAGCTTCTTACGATAAATAAATGACGTATGAAGTATGTTTTTACACATGGCAGGAATGTGGCCCATTATTAAAGGTGCAGTTTGGAATTTTGAAAAATGTTTTTAGACTGACTGTCTGACTAAACGGTGATTTGCGCTCTTACAAGTAATATACACAGTATGCGTTCTATTCATCTAAAGCATCTGTATGCAATTTTCTGGCCTGGAAATTACATTCATTCAAAACACAGCTGCTTGTTCTACCACTTTTTTTTTTTTTTTTACACATATATATGTATATATAAGACCTATCAGATCAAATTTTGTCTATATGACATGAAATTTTCTGAAACGTTTTGAGAGTTTCTCCGTATAAAGTGCCTGTCTGCATTTTTCTGGCCACCTTTTTAATTAAAAACGTTAATTTCTGCGGCAACATCAACATTCTGAATATCGCTAGCATGACAGATTAGCCATATCATTTCTGTCCATGTTTAAAAAGAGAGAGAGAGAGAATGGCTGCGCAGCTTTGTTTAAATAATTACCCGCTTCAGACGTGCGCAGTGATGAAACGTGCCCGGCGTACCTCCCACGTTTTCCACTTTGTCTGTTCCTGCAGTGACATGAGTGTACTTCTCAGGATCACATCGAGACGCTAATCCACCTTTAGCCTTAAATACACCACAGGACTTTTTAATGACTGTTTGCCGGAGACGTAAAACCCGCATGTAACTCTGAGTCTAGCTGCAGATTAGACTTGGACGTCCATCAAGGAACGCGTGTGTTTCATCTCGGCATTAGCGTGTGTATGATGTGAACAAATCCTCGATGGGAAAAGATGGCTGTGCAAGCAGGAGCATTTTGTTGTTTCTCAGAAGTGGGTTTGTTCCTCATTTCAACACTTGATTGTGGCGAGCCAAAAATGTCACATGATTTTTTCATTTTTTTTTCTTTATCATACCCAAAGACGTTGCCGTCATATCCATCAAGGCTAGCATTGCTGAGATGCTGCTAACAGCAAACAGTGCTTCCCTTATTTATAAAATAACAACCTCTATGCAAAGAATGTAATCCAGTCTTAAATGTTCCCTTCTTCATTTTAAAAAGTGTTTCCAAACCTGGAATAAGCCCATAGTCTCGAAAATACCTTGAAGTATTACGAGTTGCAATATTTTCACGCAATCGATCAAGCTGTTTGCTTCCTTTAAAGGATCCATCTGCAGTGTTCCAGCCCTGGAATTATGTTCAACCAAAACTTACAAAAAAAAGGGAAAATTAAGCTAGATGAATCAGTATTTTTTTTTTAAGATAAATGCAATTTATCAGTTTTTCACCTAGCATGACCCCCAGAATAGCATTAAACGGTAATCAACCCATGAGAACATACGTGTTTTCATGCTAACTCAATAAAAAGTTATGCTAGTTAGAACATTCAATAATATATTTCCTTCAGGATGCAAACAGGCCATCAGCGATGGCTGAAATTATACTAGCTAGCGTGACACACAGATTAGCCGTTAGCATCCCAACTTTTGTACCACTGGAAAGAAGGAAGAGGACGAACTAAATGACATGCTAATCGACACAGTGTATCAATGATCAGGGATGATAAAACCAATTTCACCCTTATTTAGTTCCACAATGGCTAACATTGATTATCGTCTAGACTAGTTTGCTAAAAAAAAAAAAAAAAAATGCGTTTTTGGACCCCGCAGCAGAGGTTTAGGCAGCCGGGACGTTTTAATGCTTGCGTTTATTAACTGTCTCTAATGAGTCCCTGATGGACGAAGTGAAATCGTCGTAACAGAATCGTCACGAGCGCCTCAGGTGAGTTAATTATTCTCTTCACCCACTTGGCTGCACATCCATAATGATTATTAACAAGCTTAAAACACTCGAAGACCTCGGGGAGCTTTTCGGGGTAACAACCCACAGCATGAGAGAGAGAGAGAGAGAGTGAGGGAGAGAGTGTGAAAGAGGGATGAGGAGGGAGGGAAGAGGAGATGGGGGAAATCATTATGCTAATGAGGGTGCAATAATGTTTGCAGTGGCACAGTGGCCGGAGCTCTCCGGTGGGAACTGCGGGGTCACGGTGTCTCTCTCTCAGCTGGAGAGCTCGGAGGAGGAGGAGGAGGAGGTGAGAAGCCGATTGAAGATGATTAAAGAACGCTGATGCATGGATCCCCCTGCTCCTTTTGAGAGCCTAACGATGGGGATAATGCCAAATTTAGCACAATCTGCTCCACATATTTTTCTTCGTCACAGAATTCTGAATGATCAGATTAACAGCTGGAACGATACGACAGTCTATTTTGCTATTTTTTTTTTTTTACCTCCAGCAGGTAACATGAGGTGTTTGCTGGCTGCATTAGCTCTCTGTAATCAGGTTCCTTCCAATTTTGGTGAATTTAGCAAAGATCTTATACTTTCTGGACCTTCTATTCCCAGGGGCTAATATTTCTAATGCCCTAAGTACCCAGGAACCATCTAAAGGCTCTATATTCCCTGACCTATACATTCCCAGAGACCCAATAATCCCAGGATCCTATACTCCTGGGGCACCATATTCCGACACCATTATGCTTTCAGGGATCTATGTTCATAGTTCCCAGGACTCCATATTTCCAAGAACATATTCTTTCAGAGCTTCAATGATTCCAAGGCTCTATGTTCCTAGGGCACTACATTTACAGGGCAAAAAATTCCCAAAGGCATATGATTTTCATGACCTTATGTTCTTCGGTCTGTATGTTCCAAGGGCTACAAATATTCAGATATCGATCTTCCCAAGGCTGCCCACTCCCAGGATCCTATATTCCCAGTGCTCTATATTCCCAAGGCCTGTATATTCCCATCTCTATTTTTCCAAGGGAAAGACATTGAGAGAACACTAAAATCCAAGTCCTCTATGTTCCCAATGGTTACATGTGTTTAGTTACCCGGGTCCCTATATTCCCAGATGTATATGATCCCAAGGGTTACACATTCCCCGGGCTCTATATTCCCAGATCTCTATGTTCCTAAGGGTGATATATTCCCAGGACCTTCTATTCCCAGATTTCTATTCTCCCAAAGGTTACACATTCCCACTACCCCATGTTTCCAGACCTCTGTCTTCCCAATGGCTACACATTCCAAGGACATTTCATCGCCAGGCCTCTAACTTCCCAAGGACTACAGTATTCCAGGACCCGATATTTCCAGTTCTAGGCCCCTACTTTTCAAGAGTCTTATATTCCCTAGACCATATACTCACATGTGCCATATATTTGCATGGCCTGATATTCTCCCAGCCCACATACGTACAGGCCCAGTCTTGGGGCCATGCATTCTCAGAGCCCCGTATTCCCCGGGCCATATCTGTTCCTAGAGTCCAATATTCCCAAGGTCTAATGGTTCTTATGTTTAATCTTCTCTCAGTATGATGCATAAAATGATGTTTTGAAAGGATTCCTTGGATCATGGTTGAGGTCATGGGGATACCAGGGGTCTGTGAGTGAAGACATGTTACTAACAGAATTTCAGTAATGATTAACAATTATATGAATATTATTTTGTAGGTAAGAGAACATATGACCGAGGCAACATGGTGACATTCAGGCATGGCACACACTGTATGTAAAAACTGTTTCATTTTTCTAACTCTAACTGAAGGCTTCCTTAAGCACTCTGTAGTGCTTGCACACACACACACACACACACACACACACACACGGTCTGTGTGGCCTATAATCATTATTACACCATGAGTAATTATCTAATAACCCCCTGTAAAGAAGCGTAACTTTCTAATCTGCTCATAATTAGCATTTCAATGATCCTGGTGCTAATGGCCAACCTTCAGCAACTCTGGCCCCATCTTAATTAAGCCTTAATATCACCATTATCACTATGCACCAAACTAGGCATGACCAAACGCAACGGGTCTCAGGTACGCTAATTTGGAGAGCAATTATCTCTTTGTGTTCAGAGATTTAGCCGATTAGCCGCACGATTTCACGCGGTTTCTAGATATTCCGTTGTAGAAAGCAAACTTCAATCACTTCTCAGTTCCACCTCCTTAAATAAAAGAGAGAAAGAGAG
Source organism: Chrysichthys cranchii (assembly GCA_030068335.1). Classification (NCBI taxonomy): domain Eukaryota; kingdom Metazoa; phylum Chordata; class Actinopteri; order Siluriformes; family Claroteidae; genus Chrysichthys; species Chrysichthys cranchii. Next base: position 1,079,853 of record JAQMCW010000032.1, on the reverse strand, counting down.
AGTAAGAGAGCATGCAGCAGGGCAGAGTGCCAAAACTATCTCCTGCTTTCTGTTTTCTGCATCAGTGCAAGATTCCGTACGGTATTCCGGCATTCCAAGACTGTCACACGTCTCCCCTTGGTTGAATTCCCTGTTGAGGATAATAATGACTGCTACACTGCAGCGTTGTTCTAGTTTCTGATTGGTCAGAAGGCATTGATGAATTTTCTGTAAACAGCAGCTGCGGCATTAGAAACAGTAACTGTTTCTATAGTAACCGCGCAATCAAAGAGATTAACATAAACAGATTTTTTTAAAAATCGGGGAGTTTTCTTTGATTTGACGTTTATAAAAGAGCATTTACGGAAGGAGTCTCCAGTTTCAGGGGTTTGCAACAGTCAGAGGTGTACCTGTGTTTAAGTTTCAACGTTGCAAGATGTTGAATACGTATTATATTAAACAATTTATGGTGATATGTAATATTTGGGATGCCAAAGCTTTAAATTCCTGAGTGAAATATGTGCCAGTGCATCTGGGGCGATTACAGACGCCATCCTTCTTTTGATCTCCTGATGACATCATTATTATTAATATAATCCTATACAAAGCCCTTTAGCCTGGCACTCTCATTTCACTGATAACAGTTAGCATTGAGCTTCCTTTTGGTGCTTTTTTTTTCATATGAAAAATAAATCTTTCCTCACGTTTCTTCTAAACATTAGCCGTTACAACGTGTGCACATGGTTATTGTTTGATACTAGCAATAGACACTTTAATATATTGTGATTAAACCAACAACAACAAAAAAGCTTTTCAACCAGCCATTATTCGTCTTTCCTGCATGGAGAAGAGGCCTTATTTAAATGAAGGAACCTTTTCACACACCCAGGCACAGAGGAGGCTATAATGGCGAGCTTAGCATAACTTCCACCTGATTTCCAATGCAAATATTAGCGAGCGGTTCGGCATGCGGCGCTAGATTACGCCTTATCCCTCTTGCGCACTGCGCGATTCTTTACGCTCTGGAAACATTTTAGCTTATCAGCGAGACGCAACGATCAACACTCCACATCCTCGGTCCCCCAGAGACTTCAAGAGGAGTCACATCAACACTCTCTCTCTGGCTCTCTCTCTCTCTTTCACACACGCACAGAGACACAGACGTTCACGCTCGACTAAACTTTAGCCACCCGCACGTTGCGCCACATACAGAGCTAAATCCGTAAATTAAACATTGTAATTGCTGTAAGTGTAACCGTCAAACGGCGAATTACAAAGAACCCATGAATGCTCTGTGTCTCTTAATAACACATTATGTGGCTTTGTTTTTGTAATGAAAAACAGAGGATGAAAAGATACTACTTAGCATAATAATTTCCTGTTTGGTTCATTTTTCTCAAGCGCTAATCTGCTTCAGTATCATCCAAGCAGCAGCGGTAGGAGCTTGTTGTGCAGCCCAAGATATTCGCTTTAGTTTCCGAAAATGCTAAGAGAACAGTTGTGGTTAAATCATCTTCAGTAGCGATGGCAGAGTCACGCTTTTCTTGATAGCAACACTGAAACCTTGACTATCAACTGATGAAGTTTTTTTTGGGGGGGAAAAAAAAAAAACCCAAACTGTTAAGCTTTACAAAGACTTTTCAAAAATCAGAATCATTTCACGTTCAAAAACATAGCAAAGCCAACTACAAACCTGCGATTTTTTTTCATTTAGTTAAACTCTTTTACAGAAAGAGCTCTTCTTGCATACTTAACATATAAATTAATAATAAAATATTAATCATAAAATATAAATTATTAATATAAGAAGTTCATTCCAACAAAAACTAAAGTCAAGAATCTTTATATGTAAACATTTCCAGGTCCAATTCCGATCGGTTTTTCTCCGATATCCACTGACATAATGTCAATAAAACGCCACAATCTTTATTCTTGTCATTATGGAATAACGGAATGTTCACTCAGAGAACCGTGTGTGTGTGTGTGTGTGTGTGTGTGTGTGTGTGTGTGTGTGTGTGTTTGTGTGTCTGTCAGGTGTATTGCTTTCCTTTAGGGAAATAGGACTTCCACTCATCTGGCTTTAAGAACAGCAGGTGCGTCTCGTCTCCTTCCTCATCGCTGCCTCAGGGTGTGTGTGTGTGTGTGTGTGTGTGTTTGTGTGTGTGTGTGTGAGAGACAGACAGAGCCAAGTCATAAATAGGGTTCAGTAACCCCCAGCATCCCACATATGGGCCCAGTTTTACAGCCATCACACAGAACTCTGCAGTGTACTGTACTATACCAGGATGATCAAGTTTAAAGTCGTATTGTTAACATTACTGTATTTCTGTACAATATATACAACATGTCCGAACTTTAACGCTGCATCTGTGATCGTCTTTGTTGGGTGTCTTTAAGGCAAATTACGTCAAAGTTAGAGTGCTCGAAGAATCTCAACTCTTTGCTAGCAATTTACTTGAATTCACAAACCAGCATCACCAGCTAGTGCTAACATTTATAAAATCCCCATATAACCGATAACTTTTTAAAACACAAACATACCTGGCAACGTATTTGACATAAAATATACCAAAAACACCAGGAAATGAATCCACAAGCTTTCGCTCATGACAAATATTATGTAACAGCTAGCTAGCTATGATGCTTGTGACACAATGGTGATGTTTTTCAATACATTGGCACCTATTTAATTAACCCTATGTGTAATTTCTGTGTCATTTTAGCCCTGTCGAGCTTTTTATTCGCATTTTTCCATCACTTCTGAGGTAAATGTTGTTGCCCCCGATAATTTTGTCTCATTTTCGGTATCACTGTGCCTTCAAATTGTCTGTAAAACAAGATGCGCTAGCTAGCTAGCTAAATCATACTTTTATATGTCCGGTCTTTCCTTAGCATTTTCTTACATTTCACCACCACATCTGAGGTAAATGTTGACGTTTTATACTGTTCTGATTTGTTTTCACGTTCCCTGTATCCTTACACTCTTTGCTACATGCTAGGGAAATCAAATTTTTTCTCATATAATCATTATTAGATTGTCAGACGTGTTTTTACCACCACATCTACGGTAAATGTCGATGTTGCCACTGGTTCTGTCTCATTTCCATGCCCACTATGTCCTTACACGGTCTGTATAGGACATTTAATATCTGCACGCTAGGTGGCTAAATAGCAAGTTTAGCCAAATAGTCTTTTCTTAATATTTTTTTTGCATTTTACCAGCATATCTGAGGTAAATGTTAATATTCCTGAAGGTTCTACCACATTTTCTGTGTCACTGTGCCTTTACATTATTGACCACATTATAGGGGTCATGAAAATTTTACTTTTTTGCTATTTAACTAATATTTCTGTCATTTCCTCTCTCTCTCTCTCTCTTTCATATTCATATTATATTCACTGTCTGTATGAGAGGTTTAATGACGCTAACTATTTAAAGTGCCATAGCTATTTAAATCGTAATTAGTAAATAGTCCCTTAATTTTATGCCAGCACATCTGAGGTAAATGTTGCACTTCCTGAAGGTTCCAGCACTTTTTCATTGTCACTATGGCTCAACACTGCCTGTATAAGAGATTTCATGACTACGTGCTAGTTAGCCAAATCAGACAAATCACTCAATTTTTTCTCGTATACAGTCTATTCCTCAGGTTTTTAAGAATTTTACCACCATATCTGAGCTAAATGTTGATGTCCCCAATAGTTCTGTCTTGTTTTCACCATAAATGTGTCTTATTATGGTACTTAATTCCTAGTTTCTAGCTGGCTAAATAATAACTTAGGTATATAGGTTTGTCTTAGCCATATACTGTAGGTTTTTTTTTATTATCATATTTACCATGTTTAAGTCTTCATACTGTCTCTGTAAGAGACTTAATAGCTATATGGTAATTAAGTTTGCTTGTACAGTATAATTTTTTTAGTATTGTACCAATATATTTGAGGTAAATGTTAACATTGCTGCTGGTTCTGTCCTTTCCACAGTCATGTATTTTAATTAGTTTGTGTAAAAAACCTAAAATGGCACCATGTTAGCAAGCTAAATTGTTATCATTAGACATTAACAAGCTTATGTTCAGTGTGTATATTTTCAGCTACATTACAGCAACAGTGTTCTCCTAATATTAATCATTTGGTGTATTGTGGGTAATATGGTAAATACACAGTCCCTTGGCAACCAAATATGAATATTAAGGCTTTTTTTTTTTTTTAATGGTTGATGTTCTACTAGCACTAGCTGGTCACAAATCCTAGCAGTAGGGACACAGCTTTCATCACAGGCAGTGCTAAAAGCGTTATCTAAAAACCTACCCCATGTGGTTGACATATGAGCTTTTCACATTTAATATGACTTTCCCCTTCTGCTTTTATTTTTGTTTTGCAGCTTTTATAGACCGTAGCGAATCTTTAAGTGTGTGTTGTCAGAAAGAGAGACGTATTACACTTCCTTTATTTTTAGCCATGGCGCCACCAGCACTGTTTACACACCCCTGTCAGAAGAACGCTTAAAGTGTGTGTTTGTGTGTGTGTGTGTGTGTGTGTGTGTGTGTGTGTGTGTGTTTATGTGTGTATTTCAAAGCAATAAGTACATCTTCCAGGTGTGAGGTGTTTCATACTCCCTGAGTCTGCCTCCGGTTTAGCTCACAGCAAACACACACACCGTTAGACAATAAAGCATCCGTCATTTCTGTTTATCTGTGAAACTTCAGCTCTTTGGGCCGAGCGTCGTTTGAACACCGGGGTGTGTTTGCTGCGTTGGTGGGTTTTTTTTTTTTTTCACAGCCCGTTATTTATTTATTTATTTCATTTTATTTTTGATCGAAAGGTTGAGTCCCAAATGTGGCTGCAATGCTAGCTACGATACTTTTTAGAGTTAAAAAATAAATAAATAAATATATTGTAACCGTAATTTGATACTCAGTGTTTATAAATACATTTTCGCAAAAAGTTTAAGCTGAAAAATGCACTACAGAAAACCGCCAAATTAGCCTTTTCCTATTGTATCTTGATGTACCTAGCAGATTATTTGCTAGCTTATTAAACATAATAGAACATATGTATTATTTAATTACATACTAGCATTTTCTGTACTTGTTTGAAATATTTTTAAGCACTCAAAATTATAAGCTTCAAACTTCAATTATTAAACCCACGTGTTGATCATTGTGGCTAATTCATGCTTAATTTTGTGTAAATGTAACCCGTACTTGTATTAATTTATTTATTTAGAATAATTTGTACATTTCAGGAAAATGTTTTTGGAGGATGAAAAGCACATGAAGGCTCAAATCAAATGTTCTAAATTTTGTTAAATTTACTCACTGGTCCCAAATATAAATTAGTAATATAACTTTTTGTTTTTGATCTTATGAAATTACTGCTGTCAAGAAAACATACTCCATTGTTGCCTACTTACTAGCTTGCTAGTAGTCTGCTAGCTAATCAGCAACATATCGCTTAGCATATCAAATAAATCACAAGAATCTACAAAAAAAAGCTGTATTGTTTATGTTTATTCGTAAATAAGCAGAATGATAGATGTTACTGAAATTTTCATTTCACATTCCTGGAGTTTCTTGCCTTATGTAGTCCTGCTGTAACAAATTTTACATGCTGTAGGGTTTGATTTAAAATGGCCGACGCTCTACTAAAACTTCTACTAACTACATGTTGGTGCTTGTGTTAAGGACACAGATGCTACATGCTAACACTTACCAGGCCACCATGTTCCTTTGACACACATTCAGTGGCCAATAAGACAAACTGCTCATTGCTGCCGGTTTATTTAAAAAAAAAAAAAAAAAAAAAAGCCACTAGTGCAAATAATGCTGCGTATGATGTGTCAGAAATGATTATTTTATACTTCCAAGAGGGTCCCGTGAGTGATGCTTTGTCTTCCTCAGCTCACTGAACAAGTTCATTTCGTCTGATGAGGTCAGGCAGAGGTCAGGAGAAAGAGAGAGAGAGAGAGAGAGAGAGAGAGAGAGAGAGAACGTGTGCGAGACACTTTATGCTTCTTTGTTAAAGACACAGCAAATAAAGATGTCCCTGAAATTCATGGAACCAAGAAACAAAAAAAAAAATGTAAATTTATAGTGTTAAATTGAAATTTTATCACTTTTAACATGCAAAATTTTTTAAATGATAAATGTATAAGTATTTACAATAGTAATAGCGTAATAATTAGTAATAGTTGGCCGTTGAAACAGTAATAATACAGGCTTTAGTTTCAGCAAAGTTTAGTTGCCTTTCAGGGCAACGCGGTGGTGTGGTGGTGTGGTCGCCTTACAGCAAGAAGGTCCTGGGTTTGATCCCTGGGGTTGACCTTTCTGTGTGGAGTTGGCATGTTCTCCCTGTGTATTCCGGTTTCCTCCCACAGTCCAAAGACATGCACGGGCTACTCTAAATTGCCCATAGATGTGAGTGTGAATGGTTGTCCGTCTCTATGTGTCACCCTGTGGTGGATTAGTGACCCAGGGTGTACCCTGCCTCCTGCCCAAAGTCAGCTGGGATTGGCTCCAGCTTCCCCTGTGGCCCTGAACAGGATTAAGCCAGAGAAGATGAGTGAGTTGCCTTTAGTTCACTTTTCAATTTCAATTTGTAGATGAAATACAGTTGATCTACACCAACAACACAGTCATGCTAGCTTAGTTTTTTTTTTTTTTTTAATTGGATTGCTTGCAAAATCATTTTTTGACAAAGTTAGATTACTAAATTAAAGTAAATTGTTAAAATATTAACTTTAGATTTTATTCTTTAGATATTAGTTGCTTAAAGAATCAAATAAAAGCATTTTGATACAGGATGCAGTTGATGCTAATTAGCAAATTTGCTACTGATCCAAATGGCTAGCAAAGAAATAGGCAAAACTTTTGTTAATTCACTTCTATAAAATAAATTTGCTCTGAGGAAATGTATTCCAAATAATCACTAGCTACTGATAGTTATGCTCATATAAATGACTACATGAACTTTTTCTAAGTAAGAAGTTTTATCTTACCTTTCTCATTGTTGGCATATTTTTAAAATATATACAATTTGAATCTTTTCTCTATAAGCAGCTGATCCTAACTAGCAAATCTATGGATGCTATTAATCATAATATGATGAACTAAGGAACTGAAAGTAAATAAACTAGCTTAGCCCCATGCGTAAATGTCTCATGCATATAATGTGTTGTAGCCAGGAACATGCTATAGACTGATTAAAAGACTTTAGCAATACTTGATTTAGTTGAATAGTGAGGGATTTGACCTGTTTAGTAAATTAGCCTAAAAGAAAAAAGAAGGAAAAGTTTATGCTAACTCTTTATAAATGTGATGGAATACTCTGAAAGAAGTGAATACATCCTCAAATCTATTTCTGTAAATTATTTTCTTCAGCGTCAAACATATACGGTTGCTCGCCTCGACGTCTCTAAAATGAAAGGACTGAAAACGAAGTGGGAGAGAGCGTCGGCTCGCTAACTTTCATCCTGTAGGTTTCTGTTGCTGAATCAAAGGAAAACTGAAACTTAATATTTTTGATTTCTGCACTGTTAGCCATCTGTTACTGTACATCTGAATGCTGCGTCGCAATTCTCAGAGGCAGACGCTTTGCCTGATTTTCCTTCTCACTTTTTCCTCAGTCAGTCATGAAAATGTGGCTCCTTCGCAGCGCGAGAGCTTCATCACAGCACTCGAGTGAACGCTATTCCGCCCCGCTAGCAGCCGTTTAAAGCTGCGTTTCGACTGAATGAACCTTAAAAGGAGGCGATTTTGCATTTAAAAGGACAGTGAATATATTTTGCACCCTAAAAAAAGAAAAAAACACCCCAGGATTTGGACACCAGCCACATGAATGATATGAAGCAGAGCGCTAATAAATCACATGGCCTTCAGTTAGCCTCTTTCACTCTAAACGCCTGGCATTACCACAAATAAATATTGCTCTGAATATATAGCCTGTCATTCCCCTATATTATGGTTATGAGCTCAGGAATAATTGAATGGCTGTCGATTAGCATTGGACCAACCGTTTAGTGTGTGTGTGTGTGTGTGTGTGTGTGTGTGTGTGTGTTCCTCACAGGAGCCACTTATTTTGATGAGCAATAGCTCAAAAAAGCCCTTAAAATGTCCTTAGCAAATGCTGAGAGAAACCCCATTTATAATCCTTTCACCTTTAGGGGAAAAAAATCAGCTAATACTAACTATATAAAGGGACAAGATAGCTTAGCATGTTAGGAATCCTGCTGCAAAAGTTATTAAATAGTAATATATTCTTATTTCCTTAATATTTATTTAGCATATAACCTAGACATCTCAGGTAAATGTTAATGTTTCTGATAGTTGTGTCTCATTTCGATGCTCACTGCGCTTTTACACTGTCTGTTTATGAGACTAAACTGCTATGGGCTCGCTAGCTAAATCAAAATTTGACGAATATTCAATCCTACATTAGTATTTTTAGCATTTTATCCATACATCTGAGGTAAATGTTGACATTTCTGATGGTTCTGTCTCATTTCCATGCTCGCTGTGCTTTTACAGTGTTTGTTTAAGAGACTAAACTGATATGGACTAGCTAGCGAAATCAAAATTTGGTGAATATTCAGTCTTACATTAGTATTTTTAGCACTTTACCCATACATCTGAGGTAAATGTTGATGTTTCCGATGGTTCTGTCTCATTTCCATGCTTGCTGTGCTTTTACGCTTTTTAAACATCTGTTTAAGAGAATAAACTGATAGCTAAATCTAAATTTAACTAATATTCAATCCTATATTAGTGTTTTCAGCATTTTACTCTTACATCTGAGGTAAATGTTGAGGTTCCGAAGGATTATGTCTTATTTTCACTGATAATAGTATGATATAATGATTCTTTTCCTTACAAAGTAACATTTGTGTGTTTGTGTGTGTGTGTGTGTGTGTGTGTGTGTGTGTGTGTGTGTGTGTGTGTGTGTGTAAGTAAACACAGGTTTCTTAAAACAGTCTAACGTTAATGCTGGAACCTGAACACGTTTTTAGCACTTTAGCTAAATTTTGTGCTGGGAAAAATATGTATCATGCTAAGACTGCTCTTTTCTTTCAAGCCTAAAATTTGCATTTCTTAAATGGAAATAAATGGATGCTAATACTAGACAAGTTTTGTGCTAAAATTTATGATGATATGTGTGGTGTTTGCTTTAAAAAATGACATTTTGGTAGACATTTTAGTGCTAATTCTCCTGTTCCTTGATTTGGACAAGGTTTCATACAACATTAACATTCCTTTAGTGTTAAACTTTCTTAACAGCGCTTTCTGCCTCTTTATTTGTTTTTCTTTTCGGCAGATTTTCTCCAAACGCTAAGCCATTAATGCTAATGGTAATAAGAGCCAGTCTGTATTTCTTCTGTTATGATTTCAAAGCTGAAAGAGAATTTGTGCAAATTTCTTGTCTGAGTCACGACTGGCTTTACGTGACCTTACCGTTATTCCTCCTCCAGTGCTTGGCTAACTCTGGGCTTTTTTTTCTTTCTTTCCTTTTTCCTCCTTGTGAAAGACTCCAGGCTTTCTGTCTCTGAACAAAACTCAGCAAATTGGTTCCCGAGGTTCATCCCTCTTTTTTTGAAGCTCCCTCACCTGGGACAAGAGGAAGAATTGCCTTGCAGGCTCAAACTGCAAGCCGTGCTTTCTTTCTCGCTTCCATCTGATCCGCTAGCACGCTCTCATGTGATTTGAAGCAACTTTTCCCTTAACATGTAGAGAAAAAAAACCTGAGCGGAAAAACATGCAGCATTCCTCATGCATTTATTTTTTTACTTGAGCCGAATTCTCAGCTACATTCCAGCCATGCTTTCATCACTTATGTGGTTGTTTTGTAAAAAACACATTGTGACACATTAGCGTCAATTCTCTGTGATTTCAACGGTAGGCAAATGCCACGGTGGCCTAGGGTAAGGTGACTCAACAATCAACAAAAATACACATGTGGAATTTTGCTCGTTGTAGACAGACGAAGGAGGAGTGATAAACATTTCTTTTTCAGATTCATGGTTTCTGCTGCAACAAATGCTAAAGTGCTAGCGCTAATGTAGTCCTAAAATTTTTTTGCATTATAGACTAAGATGTATGCTGATGCGACAGAGAATTAGCGCATATTTCTCAGGCCATTTTTCCACAGTAAATTACACTATTAGCAAGAAACAATGCTAGTTTAGTTCCTAGAATTCTCTGATTATTGCAAATGTCATGTTTGTAGATGACTTATTATTGATATATTATAAATCACCTTAATATTACATATCTGGTTTTGCATAATGAAATTCATGTTTGCTAAACTTATATTTTTTCTGCGCCCCCCCCCCAACTGAATATCAGATGTGATAAAATTTAACAAGACGACTAATGCTAAGCTGCTGGGATCTAAGCTGTCTATCAATCTAGCTACAATAAAATAAGTGTTATGTATGTTATAGCTATAGTGTAAGGGATCAGCGATATTAGGGACTGGATCAGAACCGATCCTTCTGGAATCGTAACATTTTCCTCAGACGTGTTGGTGAATTACGAAATAGGGACTTGCGACAAAAATTATGGTTCAGCTAGCTAGCCGATTCCAGAAAATGTAAAGACATTGTTGCGTTAGAAAAATAAGACCAATTCTGGAATATCAACTCTGTGATCATGTTTCTTGGCAAAACTTTGTACATTTAAATTTACTATTGAGCTAGCCAACAAATCTAACTAGCTAGATTTAACCATCTTGTCATGTAGAGACCAGGTAAAGTCACAGTAATAGTGAAAAGGACACAGATTCTTACAGAATATCTACATTTTCCTTAAATGTGTTAATGAATTATTAAGCAAAAGCGTCTTATGGTTAAAGTTACAATTTAGCTAGCTATCACGTTAGAGAAAATGTAAAGACAGTTACGTAAGAAATGAGAAAGATCTTTTTGGAATGTCAGCGTTTTCCTCAGGGGTGTAGGTAAAACTATTAGAAATACTCTGAAAACAACGTTCAAGCTGAAATACTTCGACTCTCGGCGAACCAAACTTCCTCTGAGAAGCATCGTGTCACAGCTCACTCAGCGCTTCAGTTTCTGAAGTCATCGACGCCACAAGAGTGATCTGTTAGTGTGGAATCTTCTCACAAACCCGCTGAACACACAGCCACGTAGCCACATCCTGCAGTTTTCGTTTCCCGCTCGAACTTCCTGGAACTCGTACTGTTTGTACAAACTTTGACAGGCGATGGGAGGAAAAACGGGATGTGATCTCGTTATATTTTGGCATCTCACAACCCTGACCACGCAAGTTAGAGTCTGTGTGGAGAAAGTCAGCGACGGCGAACGCGGGGAGATTGCGAGACACGCTGCACAGAGGCAAGTAGGCCGAGGAAAGCGTTCCAGCAACGGATTTGTTTTAAAGAAGTGCGCGCGTTTTTGTTTTTTTGTTTTTGTTTTTTTCCTTCGTGACGCCGAAATTTTTAATCTTGCAACTTTGAATGCTTAAGCTCTCTGACAGATTATGCCATTGTTTAAGTCTAAAAGACGAAGAAGGAGAAATAAAAGGACCCGTTTACAGCGCAATGCCAATTGGGACGTCACACCTCACGTTGGAAACGAAAAGTACAGAAAAGTTGCACAGCCTACTTGCACAAAATTAAAGCAGTGCCTCAGAGCTTAGCTTAGCTTTTATTTAGATTCCTTTTCTTTCCTTTCATACATTTCCTACACACTTCAAACCTGATTTTGACTCCACGAGCTTTTCGAGCACTCCGATAAAAGTGGCTTGAGTCGAAGCTCGAGTAGAGCCCGGTGTGACATTTCAGAGAACAAATGTCATATCCGTGTTGCTGAAAAATTAAGTTTTGAGGATCGGAAATTTGATTTGATTTTTTTCCCTGAAACATGGACTAACTTGGATAGCGTGAATCAAAATATGTGTCGTAGTT
>JAQMCW010000032.1:1051884-1063000 GCA_030068335.1 Chrysichthys cranchii | reverse complement strand
TAAAGACTCACATCAGGACATGATAATCCCGGAACAGATCACAAACCTGCTGTACAGTCATCACCTGATCATATCTTCCCTAGAGGTCAAAGCGTGCTGCCATGGCAACAGACAAGGTCATGTGATCAGAGCGATGAGGCTCTCGCTCCACCTGCTTTCCTGTGAGGTCACGCTATCAAATAATGCACTACTGAAAACTCAGTTGACCCATGACTTGTACATGAACACACACACACACACACACACACACACACACACACACAAGCTTATATACCAGGTCTTAAAGTAATATTACTTGAGTGAAAGTGAGTTGTGTATCTGACCATGTGTAACAAAAACACAAACACACATTTGGAAACTTTTTCTCCAGATGATTGTAATGGTTACCACCATGAACCATTTTATTACTGCAAAGAAGAGCAGCATCTGTGAGCGACATGTGTTCCTCACACTGCTTGTGGACACCAGCCAACACCCTGCTACCCCTTCCACACATATATACACACACACTATCACACACACATTCCACTTTCCAAAATGAACACTGCTGACCAATAAATTATTCACACTCACGTTAAGAGTAAAAGCAACAAATCTGGCATGGTCCAAAAAAAAAAAAAAAAAAACATTACAGAAGGCTGAAATCAAATATGACTCGTATTAGCGGTCCGTTTTGTAATTACACCTCGCCATATTTCCTAAATTTCAGCTCACTAGATAACATCTTATCGCTAACGTTAGCTAGATTACAATTATTGTTATTAGTGTGACGAAGTGTTTCTGTTCCCCATTAACAGCATGCCATTAAGTGTTTTGCCAACAGTTACACTGTTTTACGAACTAAAGAACGACACGTCATGATTTTTATCCGTTTGATGTTCCTTTTCTCACTTACAATGCATAAAAACGTTCGAGCTTTATGCCTGACACTGGAGACTCCTTCCATAAATGTTAAAGAAACATCCTTTTACAGCATCATAATTACAGATTTTTTTTAAGGTCCCTGAGAATCAGCTTGTTTTTTAAAGGTCCCTGTGAATGAGCTGTTGCTTTAGTGTTGATCACACGTCAAAACAAGCACATCAATACAAACCTCTGACTTGGATTATTCAAACCAATCCGAATCGAGAGTTTAGCAGCGCTCTTGTATCGCTTGGCATTAGTAAAGCATTTCAGCTCTGTCTTTGTTCAAGTTAGTTTTATTTCATTATTTGTTTCTGTAACAACACGTTTTTAGCCGTTTAGGATACACTCTTACTGCGCATCAACACAAAGCGTACAAATGTACAACTCTTTCAAACAAACACGAGCGCCATTTATTTCCACACCAGGAGTCGATAGCTCAATGTAGTGCCACTGAGTGGAATTTATCACTCCTCGTGCCTCGCGGCGTGACCCGTAAATGCCTCAGAGTGTGTAAATGGCCTCTATCCAGACCTGGATCACGGATCAATGAGTGCTTGCTCTTGACATTTAGCATCAGCGAGGCTTGACGTCTACGAGGACAAACACTGAATTAACAGTGTAATATTGAGTGCTACGAGTGGCTAACCTCACCGTGCGCGGGGATAACTGAGCAGGAAAAGGGTACGCAGTATAATTACAGCTTACATGCCCGGAATAATGCTGCTATGGTTCTCTGCAAGTGACCGGAAGATGTGCACAATGTGCAGGGGGAAAAAAATAATAAAATACTCGGTGTGCTTGGATTTTTGGCTCCTGCAGCACATATCAACAACAAAGATCCTGCCAAAGACCTTGAGCTTCCTGCCAATTTGTGCCCGAGAGCAAGAAGCGGAATGTGTGTAAAGTCCTGCCAGCGAGGCCCGGCCTCCACAATCCCACTCTCCATTCAAAGGACACTTTGTAGTGGCCGAGGGTTCGACTGCCACTTGACTGCCACCTTTAGTCTTTATCCGTTGGTTGGATTGACACCAAAAAAGGTTGAATTTAAAACGTTTGAAAGTGTTTTTTTTTTTTTTTTTCAGTGTTTCAAGGTGAATAATAATAATAATAATAATAATAATAATAATAATAATAATAATAATAATAATAGTAAAACCATCCAAAGACTATAACAGCCTTACGTTTTAGTTCATTTATGTGAGGAGACAATTGTATCTCAAAGTGTCCTACATTCCAAGGGTCCTGGTGTTCTATGTTCCAGGTGCTCTAGATTCCTATAAGACCTATATTTCCAGTGATATTCCTGGGAACATTTGTTAACAGGATCCTAGATTGCTTAAGTCTTTTAGTTCATGAGTTACCCAGGCCCTGTAAGTCCTCAGATGCATGTTCCTAGGATCCTATCTTACTCATAGCCACCGATTCCCAGGGTCCTGCATTTCCAGAGTTTGACATTCCTAAGGTTCTATAAGGGACATATATTCATTTGGTATGACATTCCGAGGGCCTTTATTTCCAAAAATACTAACAAGATCTTGTGTTCCTAGGGGCCTCTAGAGTAGATGTCATAGAATGCTATTTTACGGGGCCCTATGTTCCATGATTCCATGGACTCACATTCCTGGAATCCATATATTCCAGAACCCATCTCATCCCAGCCCCATTTAATCCCAGAACCCTGGATTCCCAGAGGACTTGCTTCTCAAGGCTCTATGCTTCCTCAGCTCTGTATTCCCAGAGATCATGATTTGCAGGGACCTATATTTTTTCAGCGCTATAATCCTTTAGGTCTTGATTCTCAGGGGCCTATGAATCCTCAGCTCTATATCCCCTTCGGTCTTGATTCTCAAGGGCCTACGCATCTTCAGCTCTACATTCCATTAGGTCCTGATTCTCAGGATCCTATGTATCCTTAGCTCTATATTCCCAGAGATCTTGATTCGCAGGGTCCTATGCTTCCTTAGCTCTATATTCCCAGGATCGTATATTCCAGTGGTCCTATAAGAGGCATATATTCCTACAGCTCCACAGTCCTGCATTCCTACAGGGCCTATAATTCCAGGCATATTCCTTACCTCAGGTTTTGTTAGCAGGGCCTTATATCAAATGGTGTTACATTCCCAGGGTACTAAGCTCATATGTTCCCAGATCACTATACACCCAGACTTCAGAGGCTTAGTATTCCCAAGCTATTTATTTCCGAGGCTCGATGTTTCCTGCACCAGTTGTGATGTTTGGGGACATGAGGTCACCACTGGTCCGACTAACATCCATGTTTAGAATGTGATTTCAAAGACATGACTTTAAAATGTGTCCTTAAAGTGATTTAACTGCTATACAGGCAGTTTAATAAACACACTCGTACATAGCAGTTAAAATGTTCGGGTGTCAGTGTATTTCCACCCTCGTTATCACACGTTTTCCTCAGCAAGCAGGAAAGTGTTTATTTCCAAGCATCTCTTCAACTGAGACGATGTTTTATGTTCATATTCATCATTTTTTTAGAGGATGGAGGTTGTGATGAAGGAAATGCCAGCACGGCTGTGAGGTCAATCGGCAGAAATAAAGCTTCAGTTGTCTCCTTTGAGGATGTGACTGAGTGACTGAGGAAACGACACATTTCATCTGTTAAAGGCAAAAGCATTTATCAGAACCAGAAACCCGAAGCTACGCATTACCATTTTGATTCGGTAAAACGTGAGGCTTTGATTGGTTCCCTGCCGTCTCTGCATCTTCGGCGATATGCCACAGCTTTCTCAGCTTCAAAGTTTGTTTCGAATACGACAAAACCACGTAGCAACACTCGTGGCATTTTCGCTTCTGCCGCCCTAACATTTCATCACAACAGGATTTTCTTTCAAGTCGGTGAAACGCTCCCCTCTCCGCCGCTGTCTGACCTTTTGAACCCCGCTCTACAAACGCACCTTTTCCCGAGCCACTTTAAATGTCACCTTGCTCGAGCTCAAACCCTGTTTATTTCCAGTCCCAGACACGCAACCCGATAACTCGGCCGAAACACAGCGACGTGTCGGGATCGCTGTAGCTTTTTTCGCTTGTCCGGATTGTACAAAAGCATCCTCGTTCGAGGTCAGCGTGGATTAGCAGCTAGTAACCCTATCAGCTCTTGCACAATGCCTACAAAGTCGACTGACACTAGCTGTCGACGGGTTCTTTCTGGGGGAACTCGATCTGCCCTTGACCCCTCGGTTACGGGGCGGGCTGAAAGGAGGGGTAGCGATTTCAAATTGGCTCTCATTGTGACTCCTTTGATTTCAGGTGACTCATTTGGCTCGTCACTCACGACCGTCTGCACCGAGGGGATCTGTCCAGCGCATACACGATTCCTATAATTTGTGGTTTCTTTTGTCCTTGTGTACTTTGTCCTTTGTAGTCTCGCCTCCGAGATGAACATGCATAACAAATGCAGCTTCCGTGACACAGATCTGAATCACTTGTGCTTGTGAGTCGATTCTTTTAATGTTGAAATGGGGAAAAAAAATATTTTGAATCATTTCAGCTTTTGAATTGATTCTTTGGGCATGTAGACGGGGGTTGGGGGTTGGGGTGGTATCATTGGATTGATCTGTGTTTGCAGTTTGATTCGCTTCAATCGTTTGATTCAAAAAACAAAAGAAATCATTTGACTCATTTATGCTTACAATTTGTTGCTTCACGTGTGAAGACGAAAAAGAATCGTTTAATTTATTTTGCTTATAAACTGATTCACTTTAATACATTTTTTCTTGCAATGTGATTCTTTTAGTGTATAGATTAACTAAATTGATTCATTTGAGCTGATAATCTCTATCTTGTAGTGAGTAAATTAGAAAAGTCATTCAGTTCAGTTGTGCTCTCAGTTCGACTCTTTTAATACGTAGATGAAAAAAGAATTTGATTACATTTGCATTTGATTCTCGGAAATAACTTGATTCATTCATTCTTGCTTTTATTCATTAGTTTGTCCATGCAGAAAACTCATTTGATTCATTTGTGCTTGTGACTTGATTCGTTTTGTGTCTAGATGTAAAAAAAACAGATTTTGATTTGTTTGGTTCATGATTTGATTCTTTAAGTGTGTAGAATGGAAATGATTCGTTTGTGCTGGTCATATTCCCATATGTTGTGATGCTAACATCAACAAAAGCCTTGAAGAAAGGACATGAATGTCAGCAGCGGTATACAAGAGGAAAAATGTCTGACTTTCTTGAACTTAGCGTCTGTTTGCTAGCTTATTAAGACTTTGTCTTAATGCGCGTTTGTTTATCTCGTCTTAAGCCCGGATTGCTAACAGTAAGCGCTGTCGTCTCAGGAACACCTGGCTCAGTCCATCAAGTCCTAAGTGAGGCGTTTAATGAATGAGCTCAGGTGTGTCAGAGCAAAAAACCCAGCTGCTTGGATTAGCGAGGTTTAGCGTAAGCCCCAGGTTTAGCATGTAAGGGGGTTGATTAGCGCTGAGCTAGTGTCTGATCAGCGATAACTGACAGCTGTTTTCGCCTACTTAAGTCGACTTCGCCGTTCAGCCGACACGTGGGAACAATTCACAGCTTTGGCTTTCTGCTCCACGCTAGTGCTGTTTCGCTAGTCCTTGTTTGAACTGTACTACTTAGCAGGCAGGTCATATGGTTTTCATAGACCTTGGTTTTACCTCAGTGTCGAATCGCGCTCGTGTTTTTAATTGATTAAGCACGCTGAGGCAGACGCTAGCGGATCATTTTAAATCATTAAAATGCAGTGTGTCAGCAAACCTAGCGTAGCCATGAATCCTGGTAAATATTTGAAAATAATTATTCTCCGTCGTCACTCTGCTCTTATTTTTTTTTTTCATTTTAAATCCTTTCCTTCGGGGGCAGCGCGGATGAGATGTCCAATCCAAACATTTTAGCGTCTGCTAAGGTAAAGTGCAGGTGGAAATGATTAGCGCAGGAGCTCATCTTGCTAAATATCTGTATACATATATAGATGATGATGGTGAAATAGTCTATTAAACTGCACTACACACATTTGTGACACTGAGTCATGCGCAAATGGCCATCTATAGATATACCACCAACGTCAGAAATCATTTTCTGGTCATATTTCTTGCTAATGTGAAAGGAAGCAGCTGCAAAATGTCTGGAAAAGAAAATAGCTTTTTTTTTGCTTTCAAAAAGAAAAACCAAAACCTCATTTTTTCCCCCTCAAATACACTGAAAGAAACAGAAACATGCGTAGCTATCTGTGGCGTGTTTAGCGAAATTGGACCAGCATGCTGGTGACTCCACTCCATGAGAAAACACAGCCTTTGAGTTCCTTTCCTCGCTTTTCTGTCACACACACACACACACACACACACACACTCGCCCAGAGGGACCGATTGGAAACCCCCTTGGCTGCCAAGCGCATGGACGCCTGCTGATTACACACACTGGCACTTCTTTTTTTTCCGCAGGGCTCGTTACTGACTACCCAAAGAACCAAAAGCCGTTTTCTTTCCCTCAGAAAACGCATCAGATCGCCTCGAACCACGCAGCAGTATCTCCGCATTGCACCAGGATCTGGGAAAATCCGCAAATTAGCACGCTGAAAGAAAAAAAAACCTGGAAAAGTGTGTTGTGTTTATCTGCAGTCCCAAAACGATCACAAGTGACACAGAGATACAACACACTTTTTTTTGTCATGCAACTCGTTTGAACTGCAGGTTTCAAAGAATCGATCTGAGTAAGGGTTGGTGTGTTTGATTTACACTCAGCTTTACATTTTTTTATTTGATTCACAGGAAGATTCACATTCGTTTCACTGACATTTATTCACCGATTCCTGTTCGACTCGCTTTTAGATTCAGACTGGTTTGGTTCACGTTCTTATATTCACATTCTTATGATTCGTTTTAAGATGATTTGCACATAGATTCATGGTTGTTTGATTCACATTGACGTTCATATTTGTTCAGTTCACATTTCAGATACTGATTTGATTTGTGTTTAGACTCACCTTTCGTTTGATTCATGTTTAGATTTGCATTCGGATGACTCACATGTCGAGTTGCATTTGGTTTTAGATTTGCGACGGTTGGATTCTCATTTTTTTTCACATTTGCTTGATTCATATTTCGATTCACATTTATTACGTTAGATTTTGTTTGACAGAAATTTTGATTCATGCTGATTTGATTCACATTTTAGGCTCACATGTGTTTGATTCACATTTATAATCATCTGATTCATAAAGTGATTCACGTTCACGTGAATCACATTTTGCATCCACATTTGATTCACTTTGTGTTTTACATTTGTTTGAAACAGAGTGATTTTTTTTTCAGAATGACAAAAAGTAATTTTTTTTTTCAGAGCATTTTGTCCTAAATGACGTCATCGACGTGGATCCGAATCAGAATCCGAATCAGAATCCGAGTCAGAATCCGATGCAGAAATTCAGACCGAGAGGGAAGACAATAGTCAGACAATATTAGCGTTACATACGTAGCTCCATTTCCTAAGATGGAAACTTTGCAAAATGTATCTTGAATGACATTTGGGCTGAATTAGTTATTTCCATTGAATTGTTTTTTTTTTTTTTTAATTATGTATGATTATGAGTCGGTTTTGTTCTCTCTCACTCTCACTTCTTCTTTTTTTTTGTTTTTTGTATCTCTGCTGAAGGGAAAGAAGTCAAAACTCCTAAGATGCCTACAGACACACACACACACACACACAGACACACAGACACACACACACACACACAGAGACACGAGTGTATCCTCTACGGCATTCCTCACTACATTTTGGGATTCAAAGCTAAAGTTCAAAGCAAATGTTTGCCGTGTTCAAAGAACATGTAAACTAATACAGGGCATTTTCGCAACCTTATATTCTCTCCCGAAGGCCCTCGCGCGCCGAGCTGATCCGATAAAAAGAGACAGAACACAGGTTGGACGCCGAAGTGTCTGGAATTTGTAATGCCGCCTTGATTCAATCCACTCATTTTTTTTTTTTTTTTTGCCGAGGAGTGTCATTGCATTTCAATTCACAACGACCTACAGCGCCTGACCTCCGCTAGTTCTGCTAGCATGTTTTTGCTAATCGTTCTCTGAACCTCGTCTCACACAGAGACACATATATGGCTCGAACAGAGCTATACACATTATTTAAAGAATTTTGAGGCCTGTTCTTTCGAAGGTTTAATGTTTCGCATGATTTGCTAAAATAGAAATAGTAACCTTTGCTAGTTATGCTAATACGCCATTGTTAGTTTTTGTACCACAGAAAGGTGAGGCTTTGTTGGAAATATGGCTTCAGTAAGTGAGTTCACACACAGAGAGGTGATTATGAGGCTCTAAGAGGGCTAACTTTGAAAGCAGTTTGAAGGTTTAAAATTTATAAATGCTAGCCTTTGCTTCCATCTTTGCTAATTTTTGTATCACGCAACGGGTGTTTAAAATGTAATTTTCTTACTCTTATTCATTTTTTGTCAGAAAGACAATGTATTTTCAGATGTTGTTTTAAGATTTAAATAGCATGATGACCCACCTACCTAAATCTGATAGCTGCTAATTTTGCAAGAAGGTCTTTGCTAGTTTTTCCTCTCTTTTTTTGTTGTTTTTTTTTTCGTTTTTACACAAAATTCTCTCAAATAATCAAAGTTTATGGTTAACAGGAAGTGTCACCTAGATGTAATCTAGACAGTCACTCTTCCAGCACATTTTTTGCTAGGTTTCATTTAAAAATTAAAAAGCCCATTATAGCGCCTACTTTTGCTGCTTAGCTGAACACCAAGAAGCTAGCTAGGTACATATATACAGTGGTGCCTGCGGGTCATGAATGCTGTGACCGATGAACAATTTGGTTTGCAACCATAATTTCATCAAAAAAATTCATTTGTTCACGTATAAAATTTGGTCGACAAACAGATTCCTTGACTGACGCCATCCTAACACGACGTCATCCCAAGCCCCCACACAGTGAGACAATGCGTACGTATCGGTCTCTAGCAGCCGTTAGTGGTGTTCAGATGCACTCTCGGCGCTTTATAGACATAAAGTCCAAACAGTCCCCCCCGCCCCAACCCGTCTTCTGCTTTTCCATTCCTTCACCCCCGAACTCCTCCTTACAAAGATACACAAAGTGTGAACTTTGTTTTACACTCCTGTATACTGTTATTTTTTACCTTAGTTAATACATTTCTTTTATTATTAAGCAATTTCTATATTATATTGTGTTTTTCTTTAAAGTTTTTACTATAAAAACCAAAAAAATTTACAAACAAAGAGTATGATTTGGTCAGCTTGTGAATGAATTAATTGAATTTCAATGCTTTCTTACGGGGAAAACTGCTTTGGTCCGCGTACAAATTGGTTCGCAACCACTTTCCTGGTATGGATTGTGTTCGTGAAGTGCAGGCACCACTGTATACACTGGAACCTCTGGTCACGACCATAATTCACTCCAAAACTCTGGTCGTGACCCAATTTGGTCGTGATCTGAACCTAATTCCCCCATTGGATTGTATGTAGATACGATTAGTCCGCCCCAGATTCTACGACCTGTATGTAAAGATTGTTTTTTTTTTTTTTTAAAGATTTTTAACCACAAAAATAGTTAATTATACCATAAAATGCAGAGTGTAATCGGAAACTAAAGGTCAAAACCTTGAACGACAGAGAAAACTAACGTTGCACGAGGCCGTATTAGACCTCTACCAAGCGTTCGCTGTGAACATTTTTTTAATGAGTTTTAAGCACAGGAAAAAAATCTAAGTTTGAACAATCCTTAATTCTACAAAAACTTACTGTGAACAACCAAGAAAACGAACCTTGCATGAGTCGACTTCTGGCGTTAAGGAAGTGAGGAGGAAGATGGGCGGGGAGGAGGTTACTGTACAGCCAATGAACGCACGTCTGAGCGAGACCGATTAAAGGGACACGCGCGTCTTTGTTAGGTACGCAATACACAGTTGCGCAATACACAAACAGGAAATGGGAAAACATTGGCGCGTACGAAGCGGAAGGGGAAAATGGCCGAACTGTGTTTGTTCACCAGCCGATTATGTGGTCGCGACCAGATGCAAAATTTTGGCAGATTTTGTAGTCCGGATCTGATTTGTTCATCTTCAGAGGTGTTCATGACCAGAGGTCCAACTGTGTATATAGGCTTTGTTTTTAGCATTCGTGTGTCCTCTCACATAACCGCACTATCAGCACAAATTGTGTATTATCTAGCGACTGACTAGCCTTCATTAGCCCATATGTACACCTTTTTTTGTTTTCTTTTTTTCATGCTAGCTTTGCTAGCATTTCTATCATAACAAATGTTTCTTTGCTCTACAGAATTTGTGTAAAGGTCCTCATTGTGTTTTGGAAGCTTTGGAACTTGTGGTAACTGACCATGATCTGTTATTTTGCTAGCATGTTATCGGTGATGGTATCTATAATGGGTAGCTAGCTAACTTTAGCGACCTGTAGTAGTGTGACACTATGAATTCTAATTCTTGCTAGCACCATTTCTTTTCGTTCTTTTTCCCCCTGTGTTATTATGCTACAACAAATTTCTTTTTCCTTTTTTGTATTCGGAGCCCAGCCCTATTCACTCCTAGGACCTCTCTAGCTTTATATTTTATACATTTTTCTTCTTTCTTTCTTTCTTTTTCCTTTTTGGAAAAATAACCAGTATTTAGCAGTGGTTGTGAACCCCCTCTTTACTTCAACACACACACACACACACTCACACACACACTCTCACACTCAGAGGCGTCATGCAGTCAGCCAAAGAGAATTAGGCCTGCGAGAAATAAGTTAATAAAACAAATCCCCACCCTCCGGTAGGCCTCGTCCTGATTTTCACATTTTCAAGAGCTTCAAAAATCTAAAATCAATAATCATTTAGTCAGAAGGGCAAATGAAGCGACGTGACATCAAAGCGTAGCCGTCGGCCACCGGAGTCACGCCGAGCAATTTGTCTCATCAGAAGTGAGGGGTAATAATCCCTTTCCCCTTACACACACACACACACACACACGCACACACACACACACACACACAGAGGGCCACCAGAGAATCCAGAGTAAACAAGTTTGGGGGAAAAATATGAAAAATCAATAGTTGTTTCTTGCCTCCTATCAGACTCGATGGTGTGCGTCATAAATCTGACTTTGTAAGGAGCTCTGTGTGTGTGTGTGTGTGAGTGTGTGTGTGTGTGTGTGTGTGTGTGTGTGTGTGTGTGTGTGTGTGTGTGTGTGT
>JAQMCW010000032.1:962175-974616 GCA_030068335.1 Chrysichthys cranchii | reverse complement strand
AAAAATGGCGTCCACAAACGAAGTGATTAGTTAAAATGTAAGCGCTAGGGACGCTGTTTCCGCTCATACGCACGTATCATATGTTCTGTGGTAAGACGTCATGTCCGTTTCAAACGCAAAAAGAATTTTTTTATATTTCGATATATATATACATGCAACTTTTAACATGCTGGCAACATCAAAAGTATTTTAAATCAGCAGTCAGCTGAAGATTTACAGAAAATCATGTCACTTTTTCAACACGATTTTTTTGTTCACTGATCATTTTATTTATTTGAATTACTTTTTTGCATTTAGAATAATTTTTGTAGTAGCTCATTTATTTTATGATCTCTTTAACAGGAGTCACATTTTTTCAAATGTGATTTGTATTTATTTATTTAGTTAGTTAGTTTTTAAAACGTGATTCACTTATTTTCATGATTCATCAAGGACAGGCAATGGGTCAGGCGATACACAAGCAGGAATTCAGAGGCAAAAATCAGACCAGATTAAAAAAAAGCCCAAACGAGACTGCGGATGCAAACTTCGGTATGTCTGAGGTGAAACACAGAGCGGAACGAAGAAGTCCTCTGGTGCTGAATGTGTTTATATAATGTGGGTAGTCCAGCCCAGGTGTGTGCAGTCAATAATCGAGTGAACTTGAACATGTAAGCTGGGAATCAAAGTCCTTGGTGACCTTGATTCATTTATTTTCACTTGATTCTTTTCCATATGATTCGTTTAGTTTAACATGATGTGGTTACAAGAAGATTCCTTTACACACGCCTCATTTGTTCTCACGTAATTCTTTCCCATGGTTCATTTTAGACGAGTCATTTCTGTTCACACGATTTTTTTTTTGACACCCGGTTATCATCCACACGAGTCTTTCACACGATTCATTAATTTTCACATCTGATTCTTTTGCATGATTTCCTAGTGACTCTTTTACGCACCGTTCACTTTTTAATATGATTCTTTTGACAAGAATCACTTATTTTCACATGACTCTTTTAAAAGATCCGTTTCTATTTCAGATGATTCTTTTCTACACCATGGGGTTTATTTTTTTTTTTACACCCGAATTTTTTTTTCCAACACGATTTATTATTTTTTTGTTTGTTTGTTTGCTTCCTACATACGAGTCGTGAGTCGTTTATATCGATTATATGCGATTTCCACAGGATTCATTTACTTTCATGCAGCGTTTTTACACGAGGTTGAAGAGTGTGTGTGTGTGTGTGTGTGTGTGTGTGTGTGTGTGTCTGTGTGTGTGTGATCACATTGCTACATGTTTACAAAGTCCATTACAATAAAAAGCACAAATATTAAAAACATTACAACAGTTAATGTATGAAAAGTACACTAAGGTCTGGAGTGCAACGTCGATTTATTAAACGCGTCTTTTTATACGATTCACTTGAGCAAACACGTGAGCACGGATGAGTGTTTGAGCCACGATTTGGGACACTTCCGTTAGCAAACAGTTTCTGACCCCTGGCTGAATGGAGGTTATACAAAAGCGACATGTTGGAAATTGTAGCTTTAATGCTCCGACATCTGATCTCGGTGTCACACGCCTGTAGGCTTTTTTTTATTAAACAAACGCGCGCGTGTGTGTGTGTGTGTTCTTTTTGAAAATATAAGAAAGGTGACACACATCAAACAGGCCCGTGCTACACCGGACAGCATTAATCAAAACTGTTTTTTTCTCATTTCCTCAAGAATTAATCATTAAATAATTAATTTCTCGGCTGAAGTGGCTCTTGTGCTTTCCTGCTGCTAAAAATTTGTCCTTGTCTGAGGTTTAGATTGATGTATTTATTATTTATCAGATTAATCATGGCTGAGATCCAGCCTGGGCTCATCCAGTGCTATTCAAGTGTGTGTGTGTGTGTGTGTGTGTGTGTGTGTGTGTGTGTGTGAGACAGGCAGCTGCGAATGGTGATTATAAAGACTGGTCACCATTCAATGAAAGAGCCCAGCTTTGCCCCCGAGCATTATTTATTTTATTTATTTTTTTCCATGGAGGACAGTTGGAGGGGGGGACGAGGCCATTGAACACACACACACACACACACACACACACACACACACACACACACACACATGCACACACAGCTCGGACAGGGGTCAGCTGAGGTCCCAGGGTCATCTCTATTTACGCCCAGGTCTTGCAAATGCTCAAAGGACGGAGCAGCGAGTGTCAAAACGCCTCCGCTTCACCCCCTTCGGCCAAAATGTGTCACAAGTACGAGGCTAAATCTCTCTCTCTTTTTTTTATTTATTTAATTTTTTTTAGTTTCCATTTCTCCTCCGAGCTGATGGACGTCGCACACTTTCGTTCACACGCTGCCCCGGAGCCATTGTCGTCCATGAGTGACACTCGAGCAAAAAAAAACAAAACAAAAAGAAAAACCCAACAAAAAACAAAACACTCGTTCTCGATTAAAATGTGAAGGGGAAAAAAACGTGAAGTATTTGTGCAGGCTAAAAGGAAATAAGCAATGAAAGGAAAGTCATTTTGCCCTTAAATGTGTTTAGTGTTGAAATTTGGACTGGAGTTGTGATGCTAATTTTTTCTAAAAAAAAAAAAAAAAGATGTAGCTAAAAATTTAAGTAGTGAAAATGGAATATAGCCAGTTATGTAACACGGCTAATAATGTGCTGTAGCTAGAAGAATAATGTACATAATATGTTATAGTTTAACTATTGTAAAGGCAGTTGTAGAAAGTGGGCTGATTTTCGGGCGATTTTGCTGCAAACTAGCGTAAAGTATGGAAAATTGCCGCAGAATGCCAAATCTGTAAACGTAAAAAAAATAAAATTAAAAAAAAAAAAAAACACCTTGAAATTTTCACTTTACATTTAGTTTTGTTTAAAAAAAAAAAATAGAAAAAAACCAACTCCTCTATGTGCAATGCTGGTCAAAAGTTTTTGTTCTTGTGTATTACATAAAGATTAGAACAGTTTCGCTGTTATGGGAAAACAATCCACAACGCAATGCCGAGACTGGATTAATCTGGATTCATCTAATATTTGAATATTCATCAGCTCCGCCGTTTACGTCTTTGTTCATGTAACTCTGTTGTAACTTTTGTACCTCTGCGCCTTTGTGAACCAACTGGAACGAAACAAATGAAAAGAAACGAAACAAGTCTCATTTTGCGATGCACAGAGTCGCATTTACACGCAAACAGTTTCAGAGAAGGGATTATTTACAAATGGCTGTCAATCCAGCTCGGAAACAACGCCGCCTTTGTCTTAGACCGAGGCCAAAACAGGACGCTTTACAGAATGCTAACACCGAGCAAAAACCTCAACAACAACAAAAAAAAGAAAAACAAAAGGTGAGGAAAAACAAAATGGCCGCACGGTAAACGAGAAGCGGGGTAAGGACAGGGAGTTTTCTCAGACTTGCTCATCACTAAAAGTAAGTCTAAAATATACAACACTTTAGTCATCTTAGGCAACATGTAAGTAAATTACTTACTTACTTACTAAAAGATCATGTTCTTGTTAGCTAAAAGTAATCAGATTGTGATCTGAACTCAAACAACTTTGCGTTATTTATGCTATTATAATAAGTCTTTTTTTAATGCTAGTCAACATTTACGAACATTATAAAGCCCTCCTTTATTGACCTAAAATACATTTAACGGGAATTATCTGTATGTAATTAGCTCAGAACTGGGAGTTTTTGTGAGTTTTATTTGTTCCCGCAGCAAGATGTGCTAGCGAAACTTCAGAATGTGTTAAACCAGCGCAGGTGTACACAGTTTGTACTCATCTGACACTCTCTCACTGAGCTAGAATCCTTTTTTTAGCGCTTCATTTTAATCAATAATTGTTTGGACGTGTTTGGACAAAGTTGTGTTTCAAATTGTGAGCCCCGTGAGCATAAATTAGCCAAGTAAGCGAGTGAATTGGATGCTAGTCAACCGCCCTTGATGCCTTTGAGGAAGTATTTTTTTCCATTCACTAACCTGAGTCACGGTTTTTTCTTGTAATAATCGACATTTTATTGTCAAAAACTCTTTTAGATTGGAATGTGTGCATTTTTGTTGTATAAAAACAGAGAAAAACAATGATACTTGTACTAGCAGTGGTAAAAAAAAACCTGATTAGCTAAATTTGAAATAACTGGGGATTTTTTTTAGCAACATTTTGTTTTAGTTTGTAGCGATAACGATTAGCCTACAGTATATAGAACGTTAATCTCATAGAAAGAAACTGGTATATCCAGGCATGCTAGTTAAGCATGCTAGCATAAAAGTGCTACTTAAGCTCATATTAGTGCTAGGAAATGATGTTTATGTATTAAATAGATCATTACCTCGTCTTGAAAGTAATTTCTGTCTGACTTGCTCAAACTCTGAAATTATGAACTATGAAAAATCTAAAATATACAATTTTCATGTTTTATCAGTGCTTTTATTTGCTAATTGCACTTTTATAAAACCTTGGGGTGGGGTGGGGTGGGGTGAGTATCGGTTGGTAACATAGCAAGGCTCGCTAGTCAAACTAACCAACGTATATGAATCATGTTCATGAAGCGAAGCTGAGCGAGATCTGTTCGTTAGCTAGTCTCCAACATAATTCCTGATTGATTTGGGGTTTTTTGTTGCTTTTTTTTAAAAAGTGAAATTAGGAATGTTGTATTTGTGAGGAATTTCACCCAGAAGCTAAGCAGAGTTAGCAAACTGGATGCTAGGCTGTCGACTAAAATTAAATGGTTCGTTAATTAATATGATTGACAAATACACCGCTAGTATGTTTTATGAACACTTTTAGGTTATGCAAATGAGAACTTCATCAGACCGAGGACTGCGTGATGATCTGTCGGAATTTGGGGTGAGTTTGTATTGTTAACATAGCAAGGTTTTCTAGGTACACGTGCTGGAATCGGCATGCTAGTCATTCTAATGAATTGTACGTGCACTAAAACAGTTTAGTAGCCAATTTTGAAAATAACATCTTTACGACTTTAATGTTGTATTAGCTATTTTATGAGCTAATCCAGCATGTATTTCTGTGGGGGGTTTTTCTTTAGCAAAACACATTTTGATGAACAAGCTACAAGAATACCAACAGACGTGGGAAGGTGTGATGATCCGCAGGAAGCCGAGATGAGATTTTGCCGCTAATTCAGCAAGGTTTGCTAGCTACAAACGCTAGAATCAGAATGCTAGTCAAATTCACCAAAAACTAGCACTTGCTGAGTCAGGCACCCGGGGACTTTTCTATCTCTTATACGCTGAAATAAAAACAGCTCCCGGCTCCAAACACGCGCTGAAATTGTACATCGGAGGCGTATATTAAGACGAGAGAAGCGACGGGACGCTTCGTCACATGCTGACGTCCACGAGGCAATCAAACTCGGCTCCGTGTCAGTGTGAAAAACCCATTTGTGTTCGGAAACAAAAACAATTTCCCCTCCCTCCCTCCCTCCGTCGCTCCATCCTTTTCAGTCATAATAGGCTAGAAAGTCCGCTTATCGGCAGCCATGCAAAGCCAGACCTCATCACGGAGGCCATGTTGCTCTGTTAGAAGAGGGAATAAAATCAAAAGTGAATCAAAATCAAAAGTGAGCTCTCTCTCTCTAACTATTCTTTCTCTTGCACTATTTTTTTTTCCTCTGAAGATAAGAGGCATGTAAGAACCCATTTCTAGCGGCAGATCCACAGGGACTAACCCTTTGACATAAAGTCATATTGTGTCGCAGTTTTAGTCCCTAAATTTGTCCATCAATTATTCAGAGCCCACGCCGATCGTATAAGTGTAGGAAATTACCAGGGACGCTATTTTTTCCCCCTCTCGGGCAGGAAGGCAGCGATACGCTGGCCTGTCCGAGGGGCCGGAATTATTTATGCATTGGAAACCAGCGAAAGGGCTAGACACATTATTTTAAACCTTTCATAACACGCATCAATATTTCATAAGAAATAAATAAAGGATGTCGGCCTTGTTTGGAGGACAGCTGTAGCTCCGCGCTCCAGCGGCTCCAGGGACTCGAGGGAGGCCGCGAAAAAAACCCTGCAGTAAAACCCTCCATTTCTTTTTAATCATCCACTTAGTGCATTGTGGGTAGAGGAACTGTCAAGGTGAGCCGACGGCTTCTTCCAGCGAGGAAAAGAGTCGCCTTTTGTCGTTCAACTTTTTTTTTTGTCTTAAACACTTTTTTTTTTTTTTAAATTTCCGCTTTGAGTTCAGAGATGGATTTTATTTATTTATTTATTTATTTTTGCCTGAACATACAGTCTGGGTAAAATGGGGGGAGAAAATTCCATCCAGGTCACTGATGTAGTGAGGGATTGAAATGGGTTGAAGGTCGAAGAACGTTTTGAGAGAGAGAGAGAGAGAGAGATGGCAAAAAGTGCTATACAGCAAGTTCAGAAACAAGAAAATGAAGCCAAATAAAATAAATTTGGGAGCGAAACAAAAGTATAAAAATCATTTCCCTGTCTGATTAGTCATTACATTTTACAAACAAAAAAGCTGATTGTTTTCCCACAGCAGCACATCGCAATGTGTTTTATTGTCCTCATACCACAACAATTTACCAACAATTATCGTTTTATTAAAGAACGAAACACTTCCGATATCCGATATCCACTTTGTACATTTTATCCAATTATAGGTGAACATAACGTTGTGGGACGTCGGCGAAACTAGTTCCTGTTCCCACTTGCACTGTAGCACTTATAAACAGTCATTCCTTCACTCTGTCAAATAGCTGTTACTATAGAAACCATAACCATGATGAAAATTCCCAACGTTCCCCAAATGCAGTCGAATTTCCCAGGACACTGCTCGAGAAAAACACTAACGCTACCAGCGCTAAAAATTCGTCGACGTCTGTCACGGAGACGTTTTGGTTTTTTTTTTTGTGTGTGTGTGTGTGTGTGTGTGTGTGTGTGTGTGTGTGTGTGTGTGTGTGTGGGATTAGCTGGGACTATCTGTAAAACTCCCTAAAAACATGAACAAAGCTTCATCGTGTAGCTCCAAACCGGAATGTTTTGAAGGAGGCCATCTGGGACGATCAGAATCCCATCGTAGTTCGTAGAGAGGTTTGATATGACTCCGCCTATTGTGCGAGGTTTAAAATATGGTTTAAAAGGAGAATTGGAGCAAACGTGTGATGTGAACAGCAATAAAACTCCAGTTTGGAGTTGAGCGTGTAAAGTGGCGAAATTGTTCGTTGGGTTACGGGACGAAGAATGTCGTGGGAAGATTCCGGCGTGAAACTTCTACAAAAAAAAAAAAAATGGGGGGGGGCAGAAGCAAGACACCATGTTACACCTGTCTGCCATTATGTATATCTGCAATATGTAAAAAAATATATTTAATAATAATAATAATTACACCCATTTGTGGCATATTACAAAAATAATGGCACCCCCAGTGCACTATACAAACAGGACCATGGTGTTTGTATGCATTGAAGCACAGCTACAGCAGACCCCAGGGACAGCTTGACTCTTTCCAGGTAAATACAGCTTTAAGGTCCAGGATGGATTAACCCTTCGAATGATGGAGGATCAACTCATGAAAATTTAAACCACTTTCTGAGTGTCTAAAACACAGCTAGGGGCAAATAAATCCAGCAGGACACAGAGTCCACTTTGTTCTTTGGCACATTACAGTTTTAGCGGTATAAGAAATCAGCTCTGCATCTTTCTTGTATACTTGCGGAAGAAAACAGTGTGTCATGCTGTACTACATATTGCATTTTTATACGTTTATAATTACCTTTAAAGTAACTCACTTTTTCCTGTCATTTTTTCTTAAAGGGTTTTTTTTTTTTGGTCACTGACAAACTGGCAACTCCTTCCACCAATCTCACCGATCATACAGAACATTTCATCGTATAAACGGGATTTGTTTATTATCAACACCTTCTGACCAATCAGAATCCAGAATTCTGTGACGCGATATTGAACACTTTTGCGTCATTTAGATCGGATACATTTTCAGATCTCAGACAATATTAAGGTCTGTCCCACTATGATGTGTGAACCTTGTATTATTGCATGACATCCTTAAAAGTGTCCTGACATAATGAGCGTGTTCTCTCTCGGTCACGACGGGAATATCTAACCAGTGAGCTCTCGCACACACTCGAGTGCTCTTCAGCCTCACGGCCCTCGAGGGAACACCCATCACGGGTTCCCTCAGAGAGCAGGAAGAGCGCGCAAATGCTCAAATTGCCATAAAGTGCATCGCATTCCTCTAATTGCTGCAGATGGAGCGTCCTGATTCGCCTCCGTCCGGTGAGGGAACGAGGGAACAGAGAGGGAGGGAGGAATGATGGAGTCACGGCCACCATGAAGGTGATTTCACAGATGAAATCAAACAGACTGGTTCATTTAAAAAAAAACAAAAAAAAACCCGAACAAACAAAAAGACAGAAATTCTTCCCAACTTGTTGGATTTTGTACGAAACAGTCGTATTTGTCGCAAACTCCACCCCTTTACGTAAAAAAAAAAAAAAAGTCATTCAGAGTCTTCGACAAGGAACTGTTTGGTGATGATTTTAGCAGCTAAATAAATCCACATTAGCTTTAAATTTTAGTTAATTTTTTTTTAAATTTTAAGTACTGGGATTGTGCATGGACGTGTAAATGTGCTATAGCAAAGCCCTATAGGGATGGGGTTAGTTTCTCTGGGTGACATTTTGGGACGTTATCCAGACAGCAGTAAAATGAAGAAAATTTAGACAGACAGAGATGGCATGCAATTCTTTCCTTTTGCAGTTGTGCGTGGACCGACTCTCAAGTGTGACATCTACTTAAAATCTACCCTTTTTTTTTTGCAATTGTGTCACGAATCGCGTATAAGCCGTTATTGTTGTAGCGCTTTGATCAAAGTACTTTTTAAAGCTTTTTTCATATGTGATAAATTATGTGAAACTTAAATTTCCGCCTCTGAATGGACTGAAATCCTCCCGTTCAGACCATCCTCTTTCACAGCCAGCTCCTCGCTCGTATAATCTCGGTGAAATAACTCTTTTCTCCTGCTTTGCTTTTTATCTCCATGTTCCTACAAGCCTGCATGAATAAAGAAGTCATTATCGGAGGGACCACAATGGCTCCAGACGTCCGCCTTCAAGATGTTCTATCCGTGATATATTGATCAATCTGTAGAGACTAATCGCGTGCTAATGAATGGAGCGGCGGAAAGCTAATGTATCTGCCTGCACGGAGTGCAAATGAAGTGTTCGGCAGCGGCCGGGGTCAGAACCCGGCGAATAATAATTAGTACGGACGACAATAAAAGTCAAGAGGCGTTACTCATTCGCTGCAGCAGCTATTGACCGGCTGCATGTAATCGAGATGTTCAGTGGTAATCTAAACTATAGGATTTTACTCATCACTTTAGTCTGAACACAATAAAACACGACGTGAATTACGAATTAAGTGCTGGAGGAGATCGTATGATGATTTGAAAAGAGTTTGTGACGAGCCAATCGTGTGATTATTTGAGACAACTGTGTAATGATTAGAGGAGTGTATGCAATGATTCAAGTGTGTGATGATTTCAGGCAACTGTTTAATTTTTTTGAGGTGAGTGATAATTTGAGGCAATTGTGTGATTATTTGAAACGGTTGTGTGATGATTGAAGGAGGGTAATTCATAATTTGAGGCAATTGTGTGATTATTTGAAATGATTGTAGGAGAGTAATTGATTAGTTGAGGCAATTGTGTAATTATTTGAGACGATTGTGTGATGATTGAAGGAGTGTAATTCTTAATTTGAGGCAATTGTGTGATTATTTGAGACGGTTGTGTGATGATTGTAGGAGAGTAATTGATAAATTGAGGCAATCGTGTGATTCAAACTATTGTGTGATGATTGAAGGGGAGTAATTCATAATTTGAGGCAATCGTGTGATTATTTGAGACGACTATGTGATGACTGACGGAGAATAACTGATGATTTGAGGCAATTGTGGGATTATTTAAGATGATTGTGTGATCATTTGAGGGAACTGCATGATGATTTCAGATGACTGATTACTTGAGGAAACTGTGGGATGATTTGAGGAGTGTATATGATTATTTGAGGTGATTGTATGATTATATATGATGACTGTCTGATTATTTGAGGTTAGTGTTATAGTGATTTCAAGTGAGTGTGTGACTGCCCGAGCCACGTGTGTGATTTGAGATGACTGTGTGATTATATGAGGGAACTGTGGGATGATTTGTGGAGTGTATATGATTATTTGAGATGACTGTATGATGATTTGAAGAGTGTATATGATTATTTGAGGTGACTGTATGATTATATGAGGGAACTGTGGGATGATTTGTGGAGTGTATATGATTTTTTGAGGTGACTGTATGATTATATTTGATGACTGTCTGATTATTTGAGGTTAGTGTATAGTGATTTCAAGTAAGTGTATGATTGCCTGAGCCAAGTGTGTGATTTGAGGAGACGGTGTGACAATTTGAGTTGACTGTGGGATGATATGACACAAGAATGTGATTATTTGAAGTGAGTATGCTATGATCTGATCCAACTATGACAGAGAGAGAGAGATATGATCTGGACTGGCTGTATGATGATTTGATGCGATGACTTGAGGCAACTGTGTGATAATTTGAGGCAAGTGTATGATGATATGACACGAGCTTGTGTCTGATGATGATGATGACGATGATGATGATGATGATGATGATGATGATGATGATCTGGACCAGCCGTATGATGAATCGAGGTGAATGCGTGATGATTTAAGTTGTGTGTATGATTATCTGAGCCAACTGTGGAATGATTTTAGGCAAGTATGTACAGATTTGAGCTGACTATGTGGTTTGACCCGAGTGTGTGAGGATGTGA
Organism: Chrysichthys cranchii; assembly: GCA_030068335.1. Lineage (NCBI taxonomy): Eukaryota > Metazoa > Chordata > Actinopteri > Siluriformes > Claroteidae > Chrysichthys > Chrysichthys cranchii. Next base: position 963,785 of record JAQMCW010000032.1, on the reverse strand, counting down.
GCAAAATGTGTGATGATTTAAGTTGATGGATTTGAGGTGAATGTATGATGATGATGGAAGATGCATGAGTGATGAGCTGAGCCAATTGTGAACCGATTTAAGACAATCTTATAATTATTTGAATCGACTGTGTGATGACGAAGGTGATGGATTGAGCCGACCGTGTGACAATTTGAACGGAGTGTGTGATTATATGAAGTGACTGAGTGATTATCTGCGCTGAGTATGTGATGATTTGTGGCAACTTTGTGATAAAGCCACACCTGTTTAGAACTTTTCTTTACTTGTGTGCAAGATTTGCTTGGTGCAAAACTGAAGAAGCAAACTTTAGACACCAAACTTGCCCTACATTTGAGGGGAACTGTGTACATTTCACTGTTCCTTCAACATGCGTCTTCCGAGAGGAATATTCTGGCCGTTATCTCTCCATTATTGAGCTATTTTTCATACTTTTTCTACATGTGCATGCAGAGATTGTGGGGGAGAGGGGGGTGGGGGAGAGACACACACCAGCTCAGAGGAACATTATTACGTCCCTCATTTGTTTTGCTATATCAGTGGAATGGGACACAGCCGGGCGGAGTATCTGTTACTGACAGCGCCGGCTGATAAAAGTTCCCCGTTATGAATAATGCTAAGTATATTACTCACTGACACGCCACAATTCCAATTTATGCACCGCGACGGGCGCAATTTATAACTTTCAATATGCAAGGATGTGGCAAGTCATTCGAGGAAGATAGTGCGTGTAGCTGTGTGTGCGTGCGTGCGTGCATGCGTGTGTGTGTGTTTAGGCCTTACATTTGGTTTATTTACTATCCTGTGTGTGCTATATGTTAAGCTAAACTTTTCCAGGAGTACATTCTCCAGTCATTAACGAGGAAGGTGGTTAACAGTACTTCGTGATGTAATCAAATAAGCTAGCTGGCTAAAGTTACATCAGTTTAGCTGGTTAATCCAAGATAGCCTGTGATACGGAAAAATGCAAATGAGTAATAAATATGGTAAAAATCAGGACGTGTACCATGATCCCCGATACTCGAAAACAGAAGGAATGATAATCAAGTCGACTCGAAAATCTCATGCCGGAAACGAAGGACGCATGATGGACAGCATCTGAAAAACACACACACACACAAACACACACACACACACACAGACATAAAGAGTGAGAGGCGCTAAAAAGGATTAAATGAAGAATTAGCTCCCATTACAGAGGCCTCACTTTGCTCGGAGGCCTTTAGTCTCAAAAGTGAAGGGGACAAGCTTTGGATGTAGTGAGCGAGTGGAATTTTAAAAAAAAAAAGAGAGAGAGAGAGAGAGAGAGAGAGAGAGAGAGAGAGAGAGAGAGTGTGAGAGAGAAGAATCCTTTATTTTTTGTTCCAAGGCTCCTTGAATGGATTTGTTAAAACGGCACGGTTGATTTATGCTAAGCAGAAAAGGAGCGAGAGGGCCGGGAACATCGCCTCCACTCGCACTTTGATGCTAGGTGCCCAGTGAAAGCAGTGTACCCTCTCCTCCTCTATCCATCCCTCCAAACACACACACACACACACACACACACACACACACACACACACACACACACACACACACACACACACACACAC
>JAQMCW010000032.1:941640-955043 GCA_030068335.1 Chrysichthys cranchii | reverse complement strand
TTAGTGGATAAAGGTGTACAATTTCCCAGTTTGAACATTTATGTTATCTATGTTCTGTTGTGAATAAAATATTGGCTTGTGTAATTTCAAAGTCTTTTAGTTTTCGTTTTATTCAACTTAAAAAAAAAAAAAAAAAACCCAACTTTTCTGGAATTCGGGTTGTATCAGGAACTTTAATATTTCCCTCAGATGTTTTGGTAAAATACTCAGAAACTATACATGAATGTAAAGGCACAGTGATGATGAAAATGGGACACAATTTCTGTCAGAAACCTTAATTTTTACCTCAAATGATTTGGCAATTTACTCATAAAATGCTGTAAAATAACTAGCCAGCAACTAGCCTTCCTAACTGTGATGCAGACAGCATAAAGACACAGTGACAGTAAAACAAGACATCCACAAGGGACATCAACATTTACCTCAAGACTAAATATGTAAAACTCTTATCTGACTAGCTAGGACGTAGCATATACAGCTCTTATACTAAAAACTAAAGGCTCGGTGATGGTGAAAATGAAAACAGACCCACCAGGAACCGTAATATTTACCTCAGGCATGTTGATGCAATGCAAAGTAAATGTTACTAAAAACCTATAGATGAGTAAAAGTATGATTTGTCTAGCTAACTAGTAGCTATCTCTTATATGGAGAGTGCAAAAGTGCACAACGACATTGAAAAAACATTGCAGGTCCATCAGGAACATCAAGATTTACCTCAGGTGTGTTGGCAATATACTGAGATAAGGCTCCCTACTACTAAAATTACATTTAAAGCTTTATGTAGCATACTGAAAAAATGTGAAAGTTGTGTTGCTGAAGCTGTGAGAACTCCGTTGCTATGCTAGTTAGGTAACGAATGAGCCTAATGATTTAGCTAGATATTATTTACACTTTTTCCTTAGAGGTGAAGCTCAATCACTAAGAAAAGATTCCATGCTAGCATGAAAGGCTTCTGCCACACTGAGCAAAGTCAACATAATGTTTTAACTCTGGTTTAAAATGTGGACATTAGAAGCTAATTTGTGTTTAGTCTACGAGAGTGCACGGAAAAAGTCACCACACATTTAGCGTAAGACTGATTAATGGCACAAAGATACTAAAGTGCTATCTGTATTTTACAGATAACGGCTACATTAGCACTTTATTTGAATAAACAATTAATCAAAATATATGCATTCTCTAAAATGGTCAATATTAGCAAGAGCACTGTGTCACCTCTAGCATTCGGGATGCTTGTTCTCGGATTCAGTTGTCCCGCGCAAATCTGTATGAGTGACCGTAACAGAGGGTGATTTAATTGGTGGAAATTAATGATCATCGAGCAGAGACCTTTACATGTCCAGGTCCTCTGTGGTTGTCCACCTACACGTTCTTAAAACACATGGAACAGGGAGAACTGGCTTGAAGCGTTGAGATTTATAGGCCAGGTTGTTGTGATTGGTTTAGTGCTAGTGACGAGAGCCAGCGATGTCAGCGCGCCTGGTCCGGACTAGCTCAGCCATTTAAAAGCGCATTAATCACCGCCCAGTTTATAAATCAAGCAGGCGAGTGATTATGAGGTCGCTCCGCCGCAGAAGTACTTAACCAGTCGCCGGATCCGTCCTTTCTCCTCGGGCCAAACGATTTATCATCATTCTTCCCCAGTGGCACAATGGAGCTGACAGAGGGGGGGATGGCTGAATGTTAAGCAACGTATGGCGCAGAAAGCGAGAGAGAAAGAGAGAGGACAAGGGCCTCTTCAATTCCCTAACCACATCCACTTAGGCTTCTTAAAACCCACAAGGCTCCTTTCATTCCAAAAAGGCACAACATCTTAAATGATTTGTGGCTTAACGAAGACAAATGCCTTTTCCGATGGCTCCAGAGGTTAGCGTTTAGCACGGCTTACGTCGACGGCTTAGCCAACAGCGAAAACGCTAAGAAAAAAAAAGCGCCAGTGTCAAGTCTAAGGGCTTTCCATCATCATCACCTTCTGTCAGGATCAGCGCACTGATGTTTGATTGAATGTGTCCTGGAGAGGCTCTAGAACTTTCTCTGGCTCTGAATCAGCAGGGCGAAATCATAAAAAAAAGAGAGAGAGAAAACGCAAAGCGTAAAGTCCTCTGTCCTGAAGACATCGGAAAGTTACACCTTTAAGCGCTGACGCTGGAGACTCCTTCCATCATTTTCTACTAAAGCTCTCATCACAGAAACCTTCACGATATCGTTAATACTGTTTGAGGAAATGAATGAAATTAGATTTCAAAAGCGGTCGCCTTGTTACGTGTGCCTTTTTTTGCATTTTTTATTTTTCCTATTAAATATTAAGAATGCGTCTCCGGTCCTGTTTTATCACGGCTTCTCTGAAGTACTTCCTCTGCGACTTTTAAACTCTCATCGACGTCTTGTTACCGCGACGGATGAAGACGTCCGCTTCGTTTCACTCTACATTTCACGATAAATAAAGGGGAAAAAAATCAATGAGATCGACGCCGTGTTGACGTGTCTAACAGGAAACGAGGAGGCGAATTCCCCGACAGCCAATTGCCTCGTGTGACAGAGGAAAGAAGATCTCGTCTTAAGTGAAGGAGACACTTTCCATTACCCGCCGCTCTCTCGGCAGAATCGTTCGCCCAGCCTGGCTAAATCGCGCTCTAAGAAGTGTAATGATGTGTAATAATATTCTGTCAGCATGAAGCAAGCATCCTGGGGGATGAAGGAAAGGCCAAACCCTTACTAGAGTCTTAACAATCGAATGGAAACGCAGCCCAAATATGCCAAAAAAAAAAAAAAAACGCAAACCAGCTGTTTGTTGGACGAATCTAAGAAACAGGTGCTGCTACAAGATAGACGTAGTTTTTTGCGTAATTTTATCGGCCCGACGCTAATCCTCGCAGAAATACAGTTAGCGTTAGCAGTTAAGGTGTTATGAACGTCCCCTAATCCACACTAAGCCTGCTGAGATGCCCTTAATCCCCTCCGACTTCAACAGAGGAAGTGCAACTATATTCAATTTTGACGTTTCCCCTGGAGGAAAACGTGCACGCCGGCTTCGTACCTTCTGTTGACGTTAAACGGCTTCACGTGCCTCAGCAGGAAACTTTACAGGCAATCGGAACTGAAAAATAAGCTTTCGGTTAAACGGACCGCCTTAAAAACATCTTTTAAAAATGACCTTTTTTACGCAGCACTCAACTCGCCATATTTACAGCAGCCACATTTCACACGTACAAGCGCGTTTATTTTAAAGTAATTATAAGACATGTTGTCACTTGTAGAATTCACGTTAAATATGGATAATAAAGTGTTGTTTGGATAAACAAGAAAAAAATAGTCATCATTTTTGTGCACCCTTTTTTGTGTGTTGGTAAAAAAAAAAAATGTTCTTTTTCACTTTTGAAACCAAATTTTAAAAAATAAAAAAGCTATTTTCTGTAAAATAGTCAAAATATTTCATTCTTATGTTCTTTTGAAAAAAAATAAATAAATAAATTTTAAAAAATTATTTCACAAAAATCAGCATTACATTCATGTTCTGTACTTAATAGGACTTAAAATTAATTAGAAAATATAATTAATTTAGCATTCATTAACTTACTATTTACTAAATTTGTTAATTTAGTCTTCACATGTTTGAAGCTTAAATGGTTTTCAGTGCAAAACTTTACAGCTGATCAGAAATAAATTCATAAACATATTTTTCCCCCTAAATGATACAAGAAATCATTCAAAAGCTGATTTTTCAGCAGAATTTAAAACATAAAAAACTTGCTTGCATTAAAAATTTCTCAAAGATTGAAGACATATTTAAGACATTGTTTGATATCCAAACTTTTCTATTTTCTGTGAAAATATTCTTTAAACCATTTTTCTTTTGCGTATTTTTTTTTTAAAAAGGAGAGCTAGGAGAATAAAATTACGTTTTATGTCTTGTACGTTCCCGTACAGCAGCATTACGGTCAATAAAGAAAGAAATAAAATGAATAAAAAATAAATTTCTTATAATAAATTATATAAAAAAAGGAAAGAAAGAAAATGAACAAAAAGAAATGAATTATAGTAAATTAAATAACAAAGGAAATGAATAAAAATAAATTAATTATAATAAATTAAATACAAAAGAAAGAAAATGAACAAAAAGAAATGAATTATAGTAAATTAGTTACAATAAATTAAATAAAAAAGAGAAAAATGAATGCAAATAAATTCAATATAATAAATAAAAAGTAATAAATTAATTATAATTAAATAGAAAAGAAAGAAAATGAATAAAAAATAAATGAATTAATAAATCAAATAAAAAAAGAAAGAAAATGAATAAAAGTAAATAAATTATAATAAATTAAAAAACTAAACACACAACATCCTTGTACCTATCCCTGTGTTTGACAATGTAGCAGGAAATGTTTGGGGTCCAGCATTTACTTTTACATTAAAAATATATTATAATTGAATAATTCAAATGATCATTTTTCTTGTTTTATTTTGTCTTATATAATCCCCATGCGGCAGAATTATACTCATGATGTGTAAAAGAATTTAGTATGTAAAGCCTTAAATGCTAACGTTTGCTCTTTTTATTTCAATATCAGCCTTAAAACAGTTGTTTTGAAATGTGTTTGTTAAAAACTTTTCACTGCATATTTAGCAATTTGTACTCCTTTAGTATTGGTCGTTTTAATGACATCTTTTTCACGTAAATATACCAGGAACCTTCTCTCTTTGCTAATTAGATCCTAGCCTGCATTTAGGAGTCTTAATAAAATAGTACTAAAAATATTGGCTGTCATCAGACGCATAATTGAGCATAACGTTTAATCTATGGAGTTATTTTGTTTTGGGTTTTTTTTTTCTCGGGTTTGATGATGCTGTTTTGTCATTCTGTTCGCTTCCAGCGCGCCGCCTTTTATCTCTGACACGTGTAATTTATGAAAAATAAAGCACTAGCTATTCCGCTATTAATACTTCATCACAGGCTCCAGTAGAGCAGGGAATCAGCTACCTTGACTGATTACGTTATCATTTTTTAGTGTACTGTTTTGCATAAAAATGCACGAGGCCTTTGTGTGTGAGAGGGAACCATCGTTCAGACAAAAGGCCGGTTCTCATGGTGGAATTTTATTTATTTTTTTATTTTTTATTTTTTATTTATTTTTTTATTTTTTTTGGTCGCATTTTTAATTCGCAGCAGCTCTGTTTATCTTATAACGAGAAGTCTCACTGTTACTCATTAGCTCTTCTGTGCATGTGTGTGTGTGTGTGTGTGTGTGTTTACAAATGTATCCACCTTTTCATATCATAACAGAAGTTGGTATTAAATGTGCTGAAGTACATTACAGGTTCATTCCGAGGACTGCTCAAATGTGTTGATGAATGAGCAAGATGATGCAAGTTTTATTTTTTTGTTTTTTTTTGTTTTTTATTGTGGATTACTTCTGTAAGACAGCAGCTCTGACAGTACTGAGAACCCCTGAGGAACCTTAATAAGGTTGCATCCAGCACCCTTGACAAGTTGGCTCTCTGGAGCAGACTTTAAAGAGTTTGTGTGAAAAGGGTTTCCTTTTCTAAACAGCTTCTTGGAAGAACATTATGAACCTTTGAGGAACCTGGAAACTTTGCGGAACCCTTTTCTTCCACGAAAACCTAGCATCCTTTGAGGTCCTTCTAGGTAACTCTTCAAGGTTCTTACAACTGTTAGTCATCCAACAAACCTATTATGAAATAAGTGGAGTCAAGTGTCTGGGGGGATGAATACCCTTTCACAAAGGTTTCTCAAGTTGGATAAAAGGTCTGGAACCTCTGAGGAACACTGTTCTTCTCTAAAGCCCTAAAATCTAAACCCTAGTTAGATCTAAAGCCTTTTTTCCCCTTGCAAGTAATTCTACACAGAACCCTTCAAGGAAACCTGACCCTAACCCAAGTAGAACCCTTCTAGAAGGCTAAAACCATTAACCGTCCAACAAACAAACTACATGAAAACTAAAAACAGTTTCAATCTAGCAGCCTGATGATTACAAAGGGTTGTTTTTTATCTCCTGTGTGAGAAGTTATCCCATTCTAAAATGGCTGAAAGTAGAACTTCTTTAGAAGCTTCTCACCATTAACCACCCAAAGAAACCTTAAGGAGCTTTCCTGAGGAACTTGTGGGGGGGGGATTGGGAACCTTTCCAGAGCTTTCTTGGATAACAAAAAGGTTCAAATCTAGCAGCTTAAAGAGTTGATGGAACTTCTGTAGAACCAATTTGGTGTACAGCAACGTTCTCCCTTTAAACAGTCTCCACATAGAACTTTCTGAGAAACCTCCAGGCCTTAGTGATCCAAGGTTCTGTGTAGGAAACCCTCCAACAGAACTTGGAGAGCCATTAAACACCAAAAGAACCTTTGAGGAACTCCTTCCCTTCGAAAATTTGTAATTCTAGCAGGCTATAGGGCTCCACAGATGTCTCTTTAGGGTGGAAGTTTTAAATCTTCCTTGTTCTTAAACGGCTCAAAGTAGAGTCAATAACCACCCAAAGAACCCTTGGGGAACGTTTTGAGGAGTTTTTAAAAAATGAGTTCCTCAGAAAAATCTGTCCATCTGGAAGAAGCTTTAATGTTAATTTAGTGTAAAAACCCTGCGAGAGAGAGAGAGAGAGAGAGAGAGAGAGAGAGAGAGAGAGAGAGAGAGAGATACACTGATTAAAAACAATCTGAGGTAGAACTTCACCACAGGTGGAACCTTTGAAGAACTCGAGACAAAAACCCTGTAGAAGACTAGAACTGCTAAATTTTCAGGGGGAAAAAAGAACAAATAAAGGTTTCTTCGGGGGGAACCATAAACGTTCTGTGTAGGACTTCCTACACAGAGGGTTGAAGACAAAAAAAAAACAGGTATAACTTGTTTAGAAATCGCTAGAAGGCTTGAAAAATAGACCTTTCCCCCCCCCTAAAGAATCTTAGAAATAATAACGGAACCACAGAACCACGGAAAAGAAACCTCACTGGGACGACTCATTACTGGAACCGCATGTTCGGATCGTACTGGGTCAGAAATAAGTGTGTGTACGACGGAATGAAGGAAGGCAGTACAAAACAACCTCCGTGTGTGTGTGTGTGTGTGTGTGTGTGTGTGTGTGTGTGTGTGTGTGTGTGTGTCCTGGACGTAAACACTGTTGTGTGTTATTAAACACAGGCTAAATGAGAACGCGTCTCACCCCGGCTGCTTGTTTGATCATAAATTGTGCGGTGTGATGACTTGTCTCCTTCACTTTTCCCTCCCTGGTCAGGGCGGATGTAAAAAAAAAAAAAAAAGCCAACCTAAATAAATAAATAAATAAATAAAATAAATAAATAAAAAAGTACCGGTTCCCAGCATACCATTAGCATATATATGAGATTTGAGACATTTTCTAATATTCTTGGGCAGAACTCATCTGTCAGCGGCACTGATGAATTATAAAAGGCTTGTTTAGGAGGCGAGGAGCTGCGATCCCTCTTCCTCCTCGCCGTACACGCGTAACCTTTTACCGAGAAGAACTACGTTAAGCCATTTTAATAAACAACGGAGTCACGCGTGTTATTACCCAGACGATGCTGCGTGTCTGAGGCGCGTCTCCATGCCCTGGATGCCGCAACGGGAAGTGAGCACTACAAAAGCGCACTACTTAGGGCGTGTTAATACAGCTGCATTGAGTTAATAACATTTCCTCAGACACGTTTGACATGGGTATTTTTTTCCCCCTGATTTACATCTTCCGTAATATAACGTGCGTGTCCAAGCAATATCAACAGGTTAGCGCGTCCACAGCTAGCATTTACGGCGCAGAAATTCACACCAAGAATAATGTCTACAGTTCACCTTGTCCACGTACGATGTCCAAAATCTTCCAATGGATATCTCCTGGAAATTTTTCATTTGTTTAAATGTCATCTGAGGTAGATCCATAGTCATGAAAAGCCTTTTCAGGCTCTAAGAAACCTTAAATATCCCAATGAAACCTTAACCCCCCCCCCCCCCAAAAGAGCGCACCAAGAACTGAGTGTTAAAATGTTCTTCAAAGGTTCTAGATGCTAACAAACCCAAGTAGTGAGCAATGAGTTGGAGTTTAACAGGAGGTTAACCTGGTTCTTTAGGGGTTCTTCATGGGTTCCTGTGATAATTAAGGGTTCTTAGCTTCCTGACAGGATTCCGCTTGGAACCTGTAATGAAAGCAAGGAACTGTAGAATACAGCAGATATCCGAAGAACCCCTGAAGAACCTTTTCTTAAAAGCGTACCAAGAACCAAGAGCTGAATGTTAAACCCCAAAAAGAATGAGGTATAATTTCGACTCTTAGCAAAAAACGTTCCTCACTGGTTCTTTAATGGTTCTTTAATGGTTCATTGGATAATTAATCTTAAAAATAAACAACAACAAAAAAAAAAACAGATTGTTAGCTAGCTAACTTGCATGAGCTTTAGTGATCCACATGACATAAACAGTACATGTAACCATGTGATGGATTTCAGCCAATCAGACACCCCGGTTCTCAAAAAGCCCTTGTTTGTTTGTGTTCAGTTCTTGACTGAACACTGAGCTCCCCCGTCTGAACGATCGGTTTATCCTGGATTTGTTTCAACCAGTCATCCATAGTCGTAATAATCATATTTAATAATAATAATAATAATAATAATAATAATAATAATAATAATAATAATAATAATAATAATAATAATAATCAACAGAATATCCAACATGGCCACCACATTATCACGCCGTCTCAATGGATTGGTGCGGGATTGGTGCACTGGATTTTACCCAGCATGCATCACAGTGTCGTGAAGGAACTTATTCGGTTATAAGTTTTCTTTCCAACGCTTTGTTATATTAATCTTTAGGCCTACAAAAAACAAAACCCAAAAAAATACAATGACAACACCGAGACGGATATCCGTCAGCGCACGAAACGAACGCCGCGTTAATTAAAGCGAGTGCAAGGCGCAGCGGTCTGTGTCCTGAATTAATTGCTTTCCATGAGCGTCAGTGCTGGACGTGTTATTAACCCTGTTGGACATCCGGCTTACATTCAATTTCCTTCCAGCTCCTGTTAAAATCCATCGGCTGCCGCTGTCCGTTAAACAAGCAGCGGCACGGATCCTTTCCCAAACCAAACCTGTGACCTGTGTGGACCTGCTGCTATTACAGCATTCCTTACACTTAATATCTGCTGCTGCCAAACACACACACACACACACACACACACACACATTAACAGAGTCACTACTGACGGATTTGTTGTTAATTGAATGAGCTCAGAAATCAGCAGTGTGTGTCCTCAATAACAACTTGGACTAATGATAATAAAAGAAGAAAAGAAGGCACGCCATCACACACACACACACGTGTGCACACACACACACACGGTTTGGTCTGAATGTCATTACACTGAATAATCGACTTTGCCTGTGAAGGGATTATATTTTATTTATTTATTTATTTATTTATTTATTTATTTATTTATATTTTTTTGTCAGAATACAAAACGTCTTGTGCAGATATACGCTTGCACACTTTTTCTTTTTAAACCATATTTATTTATTTATTTGCATCAAACGAGCACGCGCGCCCGTCTGTATCCCATCTCTGCAATTGCATCTGGATTATTTTACATTTTGATTGAAATGATGTCACGGACAGATAAAGGCCCTGCCGCTGCTCGGGCGGTGGCGGCGGCGGTCATTGTAATTGAATCAGAGCGAGTTGTTTTAGATGCGACGCCCAATGCATAAAAGATCCGCTCTTGTTTAACACGTCGCTGATTAGATCACTTTAAAATGGCAATAAATAAATAAAGAAAGCAAGAAAGAAAGAAACAAGAGCGAACGAGCGTCTCTATCGAACAGCGCCGGAATAGATAATGCATAAAAAATGCAGCCACGAGGCCTCCTGTCAGGCATCACCATGTGCACACGTGTGTGTGTGTGTGTGTGTGTGTGTGTGTGTGTGTGTGTGTCATTCAGCTCTGTGCGTGCACCATCTGCTCAGCTTTCCACGTGTGACCAAAAGTTTCAATAAATAAATTTCACGTGGTGCAGGAAACCAGGTGCGTGCGCTAGTCTGACTGACAAGACTTAAATAACGGCTAATAGGAAAAAAAAATGTAAAAAGCCTCCCCGTGCTGCACTCAAGCACCGGAGGAATTTAAAGCAGGCCTACACACGCGTGCGCACACTGATTGCAAACGTGTCGCTACGGCGCACGTAGAGATGATACAGCTCCACGGAGATGATGAGCGTCCGTGTCGGTATCACTTGGAACCATCACACAGATGCGACATGGTGATGTGGACTTTAATTGAATCTACACGCCGTGAGACAGAATGCACCCGTAAATAAATAAATAAATAAATAAATAAACAAACAAACGTGCGAGGACATATTTCAGGGCTTGTCCACGCTAATACGGACACGTTTGGGTTTTTAACCATTACTACGATGACAGCAGTTCTGAATTCACTGTGAATATTTCACAAATATTACCATCACTCCAGGCCAGCAGGGGGCCCCCTCAGGGATAAGGCTCGGAAAAGAGTACAGCATTACGCAGAAGAGGTCAAAATTCCAACGAGGCTGGAAACATCCGTGACCCTGGAGTCGAAAGGGGAACCTGAACTGGCGGTGTTCTCAGAGTGGGAGGGGCATGCACACTCTCTCGCCTGTCAATCACAGCTTCAGTAACCAATCATGATGGGCTGTCAGCTGACCTGTAAGAATCTGATGGAAACCATCAGATGTTTATCCCCCCCCCTATATATGTACGTAATGTTAGCACGTACTCACACTTTTGATTGAAAACTCTTTTTTTTGTTTTGTTTTAGAAGTTCCATCAACTCTTTAGGCTGCTAGATTTAAATTTTTATTTTTTTTTTTACTCCTAAGCCCTTTTTTTTATCCATCAATTTTTTTTTTTTGCCATTTGAGAACAAGGTAATAAAATTAGAGACCAGGCAGCACCATTTCATGTGTATAATGACTAGCTAACTAGCTTGGTTTACATTTAGCTAACTGCTGGATTAGTTATGCCAATGCAACACAAATAACAGACAAGCAAACTCCCGCTTTCTGGTTTATCCAAATTTATCTGAGAGTAGTTTTCTTTTCACTGAAATGAAATACATCCACGTAGCTAGCTATGAAATTATACATGCTAGCTATGTTATGTTAGCATGACAGCCAGGTAGCAAGAGTAGCTTTTTTTAAGCATCATTCTTGATGTTAAAGCCTATTAACCTGGAAATTCTTCATGGGGGGGGGGAGCAGTAGCTTTTGCTTGCTAGCATAACATAGCTAGCAAGTACACTTCTTAGATAGCTACCTAGCTGCTTTTTCATTTAAGTCTGCAAAAAAAGGAAGTGAAAGTCTGTTTATTCAGACATATTTGTGTTGCATCGCGAGTTAGGTAATAGCAAGTCTGGCAGTTGGCTAAATATAAAACCTGCTAGTTAGCTTAATCGTCATACACCCTTGGAGATGCCTTTTTTATTCATTTATTTGTTTATTTATTTATTTTTTAGAAATTTGATTGGTTCTCAATCTCCGAGTAACCTTGTATTTATAATTGTTCCAACGTACTCCTCAAACACCGGCCATGTTTTCCTCACCGAGCGTACGGAGCGCAAGGGTTTAGCATCATTCAGTACAAGTGGACTTGACCTTGTTTTAGGTGAACAATCATGGAAATAACTACACGCCGTCCTTCATTTAAACCTATAATTTAGGTGCGGAAAGGCTCAGACGCAGAAATGGAGCGCAGACGGAGACCCCCCCACAACACAAACCCCACCCACCCCCCACCCTGTACGGATAATAGCTTTATTGTGGCGTAATTACTCAATAAAAAAAAAAACCCGCTTTACTACATTTCAGGGCGCAAAACGTTGCAGCGCGCGGGTCAATTGCAGCCGGGACAGTGGATAATGATTAAATCATTAAAATTTGGTCTACGCTTCGGCGGAGCGTGGAGAAAATTAACTCCCCTACTTCGCCGCCGAACATGAAATAATGATTTTTTTTTTCCCTTCCCTGCTCGGTATAATTACAAAGCCCAACATCTGATAGAGTCAGCATCCGCGGGGGATTATCACATGCATGAGCATTAGACCTCATTACCAGCTCCGGCTGCAAAATTATTACATCTTGTAATTGGACGGTGAGATTTATACACAGATCGGGCCCCTGCGTTCGCCGTAAGATTGTAATTACAGGCTTGGCTGCGTCCGCTACTTATCAGCGCGCGCAGGAAACACGCGCAGGGAGAAAGAGAGGGTTTCATTAAACCGCTGCACCCTATCAATGGAGGCCCCCCGACTCTATTTATTAGGGCCAAACGGCTCTGTTTGCTGTGTGCGTGTGTGTGCGTGTGTGTGCGTGTGTGTGTGTGTGTGTGTGTGTGTGTGTGTGTGTGTAGGGTGGTCTGGTGTAGCCATTTATTACCGGCTGACAAATGGGATTTCATTTATTTAACCTTGGCGCCGAAAATGTATAAACAAGCCGTCCGTTTTATGACTCGCGAGTCAGCGGCTCAATTACGGGAAAAGGCTAAGTGAGTGTTAAAGCACCCATCTGCTAGCAAATGATTTAATTTGTTACTCAACACTTTGCTCAGGAGGAGCAGCAGGGAAAACGGAACCCAAAGCAGCTCACGCCGTAGCGTGGAGTTACTGTTAGCGCACCGACGATCGTTGTTCTCCGATAATATAAACAAACAAACAAACAAACAAACAAATTGATCCACACCTTCTGACCAATCAGAATCCAGAATTCATCGGCGACGTGTTGTGAAATTAAAATTAAAACGTGACGCAGGTTTTGATGTCCAGCTTAGCTAAACAATGAAAGAATGACCTGCTAGACGCTAAAACACTAACGGAGACTAGCTGATGTTGGCTAGATAACTTCCCGCTCGCCGTTACAGTTGACCTGCAGTGCAGTGCATGATGGGTAAATATAAGTAAAGAACAAAACAAGTCTATATGCTAGCGCTTTGTCGGCGCTACACTCGCTGGGGTGCTTGACGTTCATGTACGTAAAGCGAGAATGTTTGCAATGCATTGTGGGAACTTTTGGCAGTAAGGGAGGGAAGTGGAGGTCATGTGACCACTTCAGGGGTGTCTCATTGGCTGGATAATTAATAATGAACATTTTTTAATTTGTTGTGTCTTGCTCAACACTGTACAAGTGTGTGTGTGTGACACACTTTCTGGGTCTATAAGCTCTTTTTTGCTTGTTGGCTTGTTACTAGTTTAATTTCCAGCGCAAGAGATGAGCAGGATCAATAGAACTGAACGTGTGTGTGTGTGTGTGTGTGTGTGTGTGTGTGTGTGTGTGTGAAGTTATAAATGTGTATGTAGCTAAAGTCTTTGTTCTCCTTTAACACATAATTTACAGCACAGAATGAATATTGA
>JAQMCW010000032.1:899322-913931 GCA_030068335.1 Chrysichthys cranchii | reverse complement strand
CACACACACACACACACACACACACACACACACACACACACACACACACACACACACACACACACATATACACACAGCCCAAAAACATGTGAGAGGAATACAGGAAAAGCTGCATGTTCTGGACAAGTTTGTGCTTCTCAGAATGGAGTTTTTATTTAGCTTTTTTTATGCTGACCTTTCATGATGATGATGATGATGATGATGATGATGATGGTTGAGGAAATATTCCAGTCTTGACATCCTTTCCATGAAGATTGCTGAAAAAGCATTAAACAGAGAAGAAGCCCTAATAATCTTCAACAGAAACTTTTTTTAGTAAATTGTCTCGACATTGCAGAATGTGAATAATAATAATAATAATAATAATAATAATAATAATAATAATAATAATAATAACAACAACAACAGCAACAATTTATTATAATAATAAAGCAGCTGTCGGTTTCTTGCCATTTTTGTGTTTCTCAAAAAAAAAAAAAAAACACTAATGCTCCACTAGATAGATTTGGGTGGTATTTTTTTATTTGTTTCTAATTTATATATTCTTTTTTTATTATTAAAATTAAGGTTAATTAATACTCAGTTCAACTCCAATATCTAAAAAAAACAAAAAAATAGTTCCAGAAGATTTTTTTTCAGTGTTTTTTAATTTTTTTTTTTTTCAGCTCCCAATTGTCTCCATGCTCTCGCTCTTAAATCATGAATATTTCCTAAAACCTGGTTTTAATTTCAATTTCAAAGAAAAGAAATGAGGAAATGATTTACGAACTTCCTCTGAAGGTCTTTGCAGCTCAGAGTGAAACTTTTAGTGAAACTTTTAGTAAAACTGAAGAAAAAAATGTCCTTATCTAGATTTTTAACTCACAGCACACACACATGCCTATCTGTGTGTGTGTGTGTGTGTGTGTGTGTGTGTGTGTGTGTGTGTGTGTGTGTGTGTGTGTGTGTGCAAACTTCTATATATTTATTTCTAACCATGATTTGTGTACGTCTTTGTGATGATGATGATGATGATGATAATTTCTCTTCCTTCCTCCAGTTCCTCATGCCCACCAACTCTCTGACGTCGTGTTGCGAGTCGCGTGCGCGCTCCGTGTCCGAGTCTGGCTCGTGCGCCCCAGCCCCGCCACCCCCTCCTCCTCCTCCTCCTCCTCCCCCGCCCCAGGCTCCAGTTTACTGCCCCGTGTACGAGAGCAGGCTTCTGGCCACCGCACGCCACGAGCTCGGCGTCTACAGCAACCCGTACGCCAGCGGACAGGGCTACGGAAATTACGTCACCTACGGCACCGAGGCCTCTGCGTTTTACTCCCTGGTTAGTAAAGAAATATAGATGATCTTCATTTTTTTTTTGCTTTTAATTTTCTTCTTGTCATGTCGCATATTCTCATAATTCAACCCTTTAAACATGAGGTAACTGTGATACGGGTGTAATTTATCATGGTCACAACAGCATGACGTCACACTTGAGACACACGCTACAGCTGACGTGCGGCGTTCTTTCCTCCCTCCAGCCCAAATAATGACTAAGAGTCATAATAATAATATCACTGATATGAATGTTACTAGTTAAAGATATACAGTATTAATGCATAGTGTGTGTGCGTGTGTGTGCGTGTGTGTGTGTGAATAGTGTATCGGCTGTAGGTGTTCGTGTAACCCTCCTAACCCTAAATGTCTGATGTTTACATAGTGATCAAGCACTTTAATATAAAAAATAAATAAATAAAAAAACACATACACTTCATGGAGAGAAATAGAACTGGAAATAAAACGTGTAATTGGACTTTTTCAGGGAACCCAAAATACAGGACATTTAAAATATATATATATATATATATTGCTACGTTCTAAAGTTCTGAAATCAGTGTGATGTTAAGGATTGTGCGATGTAAGCAGCACTTAATATCGTCCACAGCGTTCATTTTTTATTTCCCAGCTGATAAAGTGAATAAACTATTTATAGGGCACGACGTGAAACCCTTGGAAGTTCAAAGTGTCACGCCTGGAGTGTTACCGAACGATATTACAAGACTTTATATTCCAAAGTGTTTTTGTTTTCATTTGGATGTTAAAAATCAAGGCCAGTAGAGTTCCCATGTGTGGTCAGTGTAGGGTCTAACTTTTCCAAAAAATGTATAGATATAAAATGTATATTTATTTATTTATTTATTTATTTATTTATTTATTTATTTATTTAAGAAACACACATATAATCATAAAGGAACATTTATTTAGGACGGGAGAAACCCATGTGGGTCCACGATCTCCCCGAGAAGCACCAAGGGGACGGGACGGGACGGGATGGGACATGTTGATGTCTGTCGAAATGACCAAATATGGTCCTTCATCCGATAAAGGGTTCACTCCTAACTCCTCTCATTCAGTTCACCGACTGATAATTCTACTTCTCAGGCTGTAGCATGGATCTTCATCCTCATCCTCATCCTCAGAGTGTTGAGTGTGAAGCATCCAGCGCGGTCTGGTCCTGTGACATCGCTCGCTGCTGACGGACAGTGTCGTGGGCTTGGAGTTATTTCAGGAGTGTTTCTGAAAATGAAGTAGCTCAGGTTCGATGAGGTCAGATGTGTTCATCAAAAAGGAAGTGGAAACATCAAATCTAAAAATGTATATGCGGCGGTAGGAGAATACCAGGAGAAGTGTTCTTCTACTAGAAGTGTGTGTGTGCAGAAGACTGAGCTGACGGCGCATTATTTCCAACATAACAGCAAACAAAAGTCTGAGAGTGTCAGAATGAAAGGAGAAGATTCCGAGTGTAGAGAAAGAGGTATGTGACGCGTCTCCACTCCAGGATCCAGGAACGCTTACGCTTGTCACGTTCACTCACGAGACACAAGAATAAATAAATAAATAATAAATGAATAAATAAATAAAAACAAGTATAAATAATGTTACCTGAATTACTGCAAAAAGCAGGAAGTGATGATGATGATGATATTTAGTGACACACGACGTTCCTATGTACACGGAATGTTCAGGAATAAATCAACATGATGAGATAAATCGTTTCCTGGAAGTGACCCCTGTTGGCCAATCAAATTTAATAGACTTTAAGCGCGCATGTGTGTGTGTGTGTGTGTGTGTGTGTGTGTGTGTGTGTGTGTGTGTTTTGCTCTCCCTCACAGCCAGACATTAACGAAGCCTCCAGGATTTAATGAATGTAAACTGTTTCCCCTTTAAATCCGAATGATCTGTCTATTAAAGACATTTTTATTCTCATCACGTGTGTTTGTTTAATCCTCTCGCACGACCATGGAGGTTCTACAAGAAAACACTAATGATCATGTTCTCAAGGACAGCACACACACACACACACACACACACACACACACACACACACAGAGATCTAATTTTGAAAAAAATGTGTATAATCAGTGTTGTCTGAAAGCATGTTTGGAAAATAGATTTTTCCTCCCGTGTGTTAAAGCTGCATTCTGTTGAGTTCATAATCAGTGATGATGATGATGATGATGATGGTGTGTGTGTGTTTGTGTGTTTGTGTGTGTGATCACAGGGTGCCTTCGATGCTAAAGACAGCGCTGCTTCCGCGAGCATCACTCAGGCTGCGGCTGCTGCTTACTACCCCTACGATCCCACTCTGGGGCAGTACCAATACGACAGGTGCAGAATACTTACCCTTTTTTGAACCTTTCCGTTAGCTCTTTGTTAATTTGCTACCTTTGCTAATACGCTAATCAAACTCCGTCAGAAGCCTTGTTGCGTATCGATCGGATAATTAGCCGCATATCAGATTCCGAATGGCATCATGGGCGATTAGCTCGGCGTGACATTTCAGAAACGCTAATCGCTTTTTGATGCTAGGAAGTTTAGCCAAGAAAGGAGGACGCTAGTGATGACGGATCGTATCTGGGTGAGCGTTAAACCGCGATGTTTCCTGTCAATGTGAATAACGCTAATAAATATGTGTTTGTACACTGAGAAAGTTTAGCCAGTAACGAGCGACGCTGTTAGTGACGAAAGCATACTCGCATGTTTCGTTTAAAAAAAATCCCGTTTGTCCACCTGAATTGCTCTCGGCGGTCAATAAAACAATTTTTTACACTCGCTTTACCCTCATATCGAAGCCTAAACGCCGTCCCAGAGCTTTTAACCCACATAAAAGTAAGTGCAGGAGTCGAGAAAACGGCAGGCCATGTTTATTTTATGCTGCTCCCCCTGAGGGGAGCTTTTTTCTTCTTTTTTTAACATGGCAGATTGCACTGAAAGGGAAAATAAATAAATAAATAAATAAATAAATACAGCAATGTTTCCTGCACTGTAGATATGGCTCGATGGACGGAGGTACGAGGAGGAAAAACGCCACACGCGAGACCACGAGCACGCTGAAGGCCTGGCTGCAGGAACACCGCAAGAACCCGTACCCCACCAAGGGCGAGAAGATCATGCTGGCCATCATCACCAAGATGACGCTCACGCAGGTGTCCACGTGGTTCGCCAACGCCAGGCGGAGACTCAAGAAGGAGAACAAGATGACCTGGGCGCCCAGGAACAAGGGCTCGGACGAGAAGAGGTGCGGCGGCGACGACGACGACGGCTCGCAGGAGGAGCAGATCAAAAGTGACGCCAACGATGATGGTTAGCATTCTGTGTTCTCGTGTATGGATAGCTATCCAGTTCTGGATGATAATAACAAGAAGGCTTAATTTAGGAGACATTTACAAGCTACAAGTTGTAATATGTGATGGGTTAAACAGTCGAAACAACCAGAGCTAGCACCGAAACGTGTTCTTGGGTCAGCATTTAGAAACTCACGCCACAATGGTGATTATTTATTCCTGATCAATACGAGTTTTTTCTTCAAATGTTCTTTTTCAATGCTAAAGCTAAACTATAAGGCATTAGCTACATTTGTGACGGTCAGCTAATCCGTTTAACATCATACTTTTCAAAATGATTGACTTATTGCTTTGTAGGTCGATTTGTTTTTCTCGTTTTGCTACTTTTTAGTGTGACAGATTAATCCCGACTTTTTTTTAAACGATAAATTCACACTTTTCCGCGAGAATTTGGGAACGACGATAAGGCTCTGATCGTAAATGTGAGGTTTGTTCCAAGTTTCGAACTTTTAACGTTTAAAACTCAATGCTTTTCTGTAAATCTTCATTTAAAATGGCTTCCAGTTTACTTCCTGTATACCAGTAAGGCTGTTGGTTCACTTTCATTAACAGAATGTTCACAGATTAGCAGGAATTCGACATGGACAGAACTAAATAACGCGCGTGTGGCGCCGCTATAGTAAAACAACCAACGTTTAAAGTCATCAGTGCATTTTTCCAATAACAGAACATCACCAAGTGTTTACGTTTTTAACAGTACAACAGGAACTTGCTGACGATTACAAATTTGAATTGGTTAACCCATGACAGGTGGTAATTTTTATCCATTTAGAGTTGCATTTAATGTTAAGTTAGTTCCTGGTGTCAGTTACCTTACAGCAGAACAGGACAAATGAAACACAGCGTGGGCATTGTCACGGTGTCGTGTCGTAGGTCAATAAATTTCACAAGGTGAATGTTAATTTCGTTGACGCCTAACGACAAGCTCGCTAACTTTACAGTGTTGCCACATTTTGCGAGGCTCCTGAAGTACAGTGCGTTTAATTTTAGAAGACCGAGCAATGAGGAATTCGAGCCATATTTCTCCAAGAGTTCGGTTCGTCCGCAGTTAATTGCGTAAATAAACCGTAAAGTTTTGGCACTGGTGGTGTAGTAAACAGGACAAGTACAAGTCGTAAAATTCTGTGATTGCAGCGTAACGATCTTAGTATTTTGACTTGGGTTTGAGTTTACGAACTTTTTTGTTATCGTAACTTTTCCACTTTGGTTGAAATCGCTAGATTATTGTGAGGTTTTTTATGCGTCAAGTTGTGTTTTAAAGACTTTCCGTCACCCTTTGTTGTTTTACTGCTACTTTTTTTAAAGTGGTGTTAAAAGTGACAAAAAGTCATGGATAAAATAAAAGCGAGGACCTTTGGGAAACACTCTGCTGTCTCAGTTTGACGAAAGAAGACAAAAAACGAATCTCCAATGACTTTGTGATGTGAATTTTTATATTGCATTTTTTATTCCTGATTTATTTTTATTTTTTATCAGACAACCGAAGTCGAGACGATAAGGACCTTCAGCTGAGCGACCTGGACGACTTCGACGCCATCGAGTCGGAGAGTTCCGAGTGCAACATGAAGCATCAGTTCCACGTCAATGCGCACATGAACACGCTACCTGAGCACCTCAAAGAGACCTCCCTAAAGTTACCCTCGCTCGAAGGGGACACTTTAAAGTTACCTCCTATTAGAACCACGTTGGAAAGAGACGCCGATTTGCCCAAAAGCTGCCTGAAAGCCCCGAGCCGAGACTGCGAGCGCAATCCCAACGGGAATACCAAACTCTGTTTCCAGCAAGACCACCAGACTCTCGATAGCAAGCCGCGGATTTGGTCCTTAGCCCAAACCGCCACCTCGCTAAATCCGACCGAGTATTCCTCGTGCATGCTGCGATGTCAGCCAGCGCTCCCCGGGTCGTCCTCGCCACCCGTTAAAGTCCTCGAGAAGCAGCAGGACTCGCCAGTCACCACCTTGAGACACTGGATGGACGGCGTTTTCCACGATCCCTTATTCAAACACAGTGCTTTGGACCAAGCGCACAACAGCGACACACCTGTTTCCTGGAGCACAACCAAAGGCTCGATCCTGGAGAGCGGCGCGCAACGCGAGTGAACCGCTCACGTGACTCACGTGACCAAAAAGACGTGAACAGAAATTTGTATAGAGATCATTGTGGAATACGCTGCTGGGACCTTTTCGCCGTAGCGTGTTTGGACAAAAGACGTTTGGACATTTTTGAGGCCTATATTTGCTCTGTCTTGTCAGGCGTTTTTTTTTCTTTTTTCGTTCGTTTGTTTTGTTTTGTTTTTTAAACGATTTGCTTGATCGATTATGTGGAACCGTATGTATTAACTGTTCGAATGACACTTCGATTCCAATTTCCCAAAATGGGATTTGTTTACTCGATTTATTATAATATATATTAGGCATGTGCCAAGATTTAAAAAAACAAAAACAAACAAAAAAACCCCAACATTTTATACCTTTGGTGATATTATCACGCGGCTGTCGAATAAAACTAGCGGCACGTCGTTGTTTAAAAAACGTTCTACATTTTACAGAGTAAACATTTGCATTTTAAATGATTTAAAGGATAGCTTGGACGCATTAAAATGATTGTGCTTGGTAAAAATAAAAAAAAAATCGAAATTCGGAAAAAATTTTAACGCAAAAATAGCAAAATATTTACCAAAATATAACCCAAATGGTGGATTCTTGGCACATGTCTTATGTATACATAAAGACAAATATCAACAGATCTGTTTTGGGAAGTAATATATATATATATATATATATTATCTATATATAGCTATATCTATGTGTTCAACGCACGCTGCAATTATGTAAATATACGGCAGGAAGTTTACATTTCGGGAAAAAAAAGACGTTTACAGTTTGCGTTTGGCTGTTTTTTTTTCCCTTCCCGCATGCATACGTTTGGTCATCTTTATCGGAACATTCTTTGAAGATCTCATTAATGATGTCACTGTTGGAAAAAGAAAAGTAAAAAAAAAAAAAACTTGCACAAAAAACCCCCCCGTCAAGTTTCTTTCCTTTCGTTTAAGGGTTGTTCGAATCTGTTTGCTGTAATAAAATAATAGTCGTGTTCGGGTTCACGTTTTTTTTTTTTTTTTTGGATGGTTCAAGAAAAAATCGAATGATGAAATGTGGAAATTTTAAAAAGATCAAAAAGAAATCATTCTGGGTTTTTTTTGTTTTGTTTTGTTTTGTGTTTTTTATAACAATTCTAGGAATGAAACTGCATCCGTAAGGAAAAACGTTTACTCCGAGCTATCATCGTATGGAGTAGGAGTCCGTCAGACAACAGGAGATTCTCTGATGTCACCTGAATCTTGAGTGCTAGCGGCTTTCACGCTGGTTATTTTTCTTCTTTCTTAAGTTTCTTTCTTACATTTTAGACGAAATTCTCCAAGAATATTGAGCTTCCGTTTTTGAAAATAGTCCAACTTTTCTGAAAAGCTCTGAGCGAAGATGAGCATTGTATTAAACTGCTGGGGGACCAACTGAAAAAAAATCAAACAAATAAAAAATAGCAATGGAATGCCGATGCTGATACTCCAACGTTGAGGTAACTCAAAAATTCTCTCCATGTTCTGCCTCAAAAGCTCCAGCAAAGACAAACATCTCACCAATCTTACCCCAATCTGCCTCACTGAGAACAAGAATCTGATCTAAATTTGATTAGAGTTGTAAATTAGGCTACTAAATTAGCTGAATTAGCATTTTCCCAGAAAACAAATCAGCGAAACCAAAAGAAAACAGCAAGTCTGAAAGAAGTCTTAGTGTATTACTTTTCTGATGATGCTAACTCAGCTAGAAAAAGTTCCCACAGGAAGTTGGCTACCCAAATCGTCCCGGGAAAAGTCAAATAAGACTCGCGGTTTCTATCTTGTTTTTTTCTTTTTTCTTTTTAAGAATTAAACAAAGCTGTTTTATTTCCTCTGGAGCCAATTTAAAAGTTTAAAAAAGTACTGATTAAAGCTAGCTAGTTTGAAAATCTGCACTACGTGGCACCCCAAACGCTGTTCACCCCAGGAAAATCCTGAGTGCTAAATGAACACACGGCGTGAATCCAGTGCCGTAAGTGCGTTAATTCAACACTGTGAACTTCAAACGCCCCTCTGTGGGCTTTACAATAGCAGTCAATCACAGGGCATTGTGTGTGTGTCGAAGAGACGATGAGGACGAGCCTCATTAACCCGCCCCATAACCGCGGGGTAATTGGGACGCAGCCCGTCATCTCTCCTATCGATTGCTCGGCTTCTCATGATAATATTATCGAAACATCAAATCCCGCTCGCTGTCAAAGTCAAAGGGGCCTAGTTTTCGCCGTCAACCCCTTAATATACTGCCTACAGTGATCATTCCCAGTGTTTTTTTTTTCCTTCCCATTCTTCTCTTCGCTGACACTAAACCCTCCGTTTCCAGGGGCTTCACCGGGCCACGTCCCGAACTGAAAAGGGCAAGAGGAGGGGAATTTAGTTCTTTCGAGATAAAAAGGGCAGAAAAGGCAGCTCAGGACTTGACAGCGATGGGAAAAGTGTGCTTCCCCGGGGACCGGGTCTGTCGAGAGATGCCGCCGTGATGAATTTTAATGCCAAAAAAAAAAAAAAAGCCCCAAAACGATTGAGACCTTCTCATGTGTGATCCCTGTGGACAAAGGATGCGTCCTGTTTGATAGAAAAGATACTCATTGGCGAATCGTTGTAGATCGGATAGAGATCGAGAGAGATTTTCTCTTCAGTCCAGAACCGATGCTATCTTTTGGGGTAAAGAGCAGAAACCATACAGCTAAGACTGGACCACAAGCCACAGAGAGCTCGGGAGCCGAGATTTGGATCCCCGTTTCACTCTGGATGCCCGATTATTCTCAGAAATGTTCACGCTGACTTGTTTAAAATCCTGGAAAACTTCTAAAATTCCAAAATGATAATTTCCCAAAAATGCATGTAAATGTGTGTGTGAGTGTCTGTGTGTGTGTTCAGCAAGGAAAAACACTGTGCTATTGTGTTAATCGTAAAATAATCAGTCACAGTGTGGTGTGATGAAGCTGAGTTACGCTTACCACCCCAATAATTTGCCAATTTTTAAAACTTTAGCTTTAGCTTTAACTTAACACGACAAGAACTACGCAGCTTGTCATGTTGACATAAAACCGCAAAAAAGTGTAAAAAAAGAAAACAAAAAAACTTCTCTGTCCTGAAGACGTCCGAAGGTTTAAAGTTAGAGCTTTACCCCTGACTGCTACAAAGCGCTGACACTGGAGACTCCTTCCATACACGCTACATGGATACGAAGATTCACCCACGTGCGCCATGCAAGTCCCTGTGAAGGAGCCGTTACCACAGAAACGATAACGTTCTCACAACGAGCGCGTTAATGTTAATCCTGTGACGTGAAGCCGACAGACCACTGTCAGAGAAAATTCACCAACACCTTCTGACCAATCAGAAACCAAAGAATAAAGTGAAGAGGGGGGGGGAACCCGGTTTAAAGTGATAAAAGGCACTGAACAGTATTTAGAAATATGAGAAGAAAGTAAAATAAGAGCGTAGACACGAGGGTGACTTTTCCCGAGAGAAACATGCATGAAAAATGATTCGTTTAGCTGACTAGCCGGATAAACCTTAGTGCACCTGGTATAATTTGGAACTGACAGGACGAACGGAAAACAGGTTTCTGCTCCTTTTAACACCTGCCCTTTGGATGTATTAATGTATTCGCTTTGACTTCACCTTCTTTTACACTTTTACCCAGAAACGTTAACCTTCAATGTGTAAAACAAAGCCATGCTATTTTGTTTGCTTTAATAGTCCTTCATGGACCCTACACCTGTTTATTTTTTAATTTTTTTTATTTTTGAAAACAAAAATCAGGATCAGCGTTTATTCAAGTCTTTTTCCTTACATTTTTCCCACAACGATCTTTAGAATATGGAGCGAATAAACCCGAGTCAGAGCAGTATCATTTAAATTGTGGTTTAAAGGGACCCTTGGTCCCCACAAGGCAGCAATATGAGAAGGTGTGTGTGTGTGTGTGTGTGTGTGTGTGTGTGTGTGTGTTAGAGAGATGGGCTCCTTTTCCCCCCTGCCTGACTAAATCATTCAGCCGTAGCAAATTCAAACACGCGGATGCTAAATTAACGGCGGCGCTTTTTACACAGAGAGCAAATAAAAGTGTAATCAGCGGCGCGTTACTTTTCATTAAGGCGCTCTGACAGCAGCATATTCGGGCCGGACGAAAAATAAAACCCGAGAGAAAATAAAAAGCGGGTCGGCGCGGGTCCGCCAGATAATTCCTAAAGCTCCATTAATGACGCTTAGCCTGCAGGAAATAGGCTCTGTGGGGTGGTGGTGGTGGGGGGGGGGTTTAACACACCAAATCTAAGAGCTTTATCGACCTGAAGGTTTCCTTCTTTATTATTTCTTTTCTCTTGAACACGTCGGCGTTCAGGAAAGACTCTGATGATACCTAAACCTGAGAGGATGAGTAAAGAGTCGAGATTTAAAGCTTGTTGATTTAAACCTGATTAAGTTTTTTTTTTTTTTTTTCAATCTATACACCTGAAAATATATTTATATTATTCATTATATTGCACAACCTATAAACGTAGACGTATGAAATGCCTCGTGGTCTGTAATAATGAATATAATGCACCAAGTTACAAGCAAAATTAGAATTTCCTGGATATAACATAATGCTCCAGAATGTCTTATCGGCTGATAAAATCGCCTATTAAATACTGATCGTTCATAAATGTTTCAGTTTCACAACATAAAAACAACTAGGACGTAAAAGAAAGCCTGGATGTTTAAAGCTATGGAAATAAATCCAAGGTCTCTCTCATTACTACCATATATGAAGCCAAGAATGGTGCTTAAACTTAATAAAATATTGTAAGCTATTTTTAAAAATATATATATTTTTAAAAAATTATGTGAATTAAATTATTAAAATTAACATCCCACCCACATACATGTATGCTGTATATAATATTAATAACATTAATTTCAAATGTATTAAATAAGATAAGGTGTTTTAGTGACATATTATAATATAATTTATGCTAAATTTATTAATTTAGCATTAATTGAACAATAAATAAAGCACAATAAATATGCATTCGCATTTTTGCCGCTTTGTTTTATTTTTATTTATTTCCTTATTAAGGAAAGCCTTAATATATTGATTTTTTTTATGTGTGTGTGTGTGTGTGTGTGTGTGTGTGTGTGTGTGTGTGTGTGGTCACACCCGAACTCACAGCAACATCTGTAATTAACCTGCTACAAAAAAACCCTCATTATTAAAAAGTAATTACCTCAGCGCGAGAGATGCTGACTCAGCCATTTCCTCCAACATTATCATCGTCATCACTGTTAATGACATCACCACACACGCACACACTCTGACTACTACACAAATCATTCGTCGTCACACAAATAAACATTACACACACTTAAACGTTGTGCGGTTAGCTAGCTACGCCGTTTACAGACATTGACACGGTTTGGTGAATTATCGGCTCGTCAGTTAGGTCTGTTTACTAATGGTAAGTAATCAAATATTTCAACAAGTAAACCTGACACACAAGAATTTTGTGCAGTTAGCTAGTTAGCTCAGACATTTATCTAGTTATTTAGTGGATTTTTGGCTAGTCAGGACATTTGCTAGCCGTGTTTGTATCTAAACTATGAGTCAACAAGTAAACAGATCAGTCACACGGACAGATAAAATATTTAATTAAAACACAACATTGTGATGACAGAAAAGCATGGATAGTTATTGGGAAATAAAACTTTAATACGGACACCCACTTTCCGCACACGTAGCAAGATCAGCTACTGCTAAAATAACTCCCAGCGTGACATTTTCAGTAGGTCAGAATGTAAATAAGTTGCTAACATGCTAATGCATCTATATGAACCCCAGAGTGTGACCCTGTTCCCTTCGGTATCGCGACACTTTCAGTAACACATATATACATAAGAGCAAAGTAAATGACGTGTTTGTGTCGAGGCAGCGCCACAGCGCCAGTCAATAATAATAATCACAAAGCAAATGACATGCAAAAAGCCACTCGTGTTCCGGCGGCGGCTGCAAAATTGCATTTAAATGCCATTAAAGTTCAGCGGATCTGCGAGCGTAATGCAAAGCAGCGAGGTCAGCGTGACATCATCGGCCAGCTCTAAAAGAATGTGGGAGAGATACAAGATACAAGAGCACACTTCAAACACACTTCCTAGTGCTAAAGTGCACACTTTAAAGTGGCCTAACATCACAGATGGGTGTCAGAAAACTTGAGATGTCTGTGCCAAGTTAAAATGGGTCAAGAGTGGGGAAGTATGTGTGAGATAAATGACACAGTTATAGTGAAGGAGGCGTGGCCTGGGTGTGTATCAGTTATAGTGAAGCAGGCATGGCCTGGATGTGTATCAGTTATAGTGAAGGAGGCGTGGCCTGGGTGTGTATCAGTTATAGTGAAAGAGGCGTGGCCTGGGTGTGTATCAGTTATAGTGAAGCAGGCGTGGCCTGGGTGTGTATCAGTTATAGTGAAGCAGGCGTGGCCTGGGTGTGTATCAGTTATAGTGAAAGAGGCGTGGCCTGGGTGTGTATCAGTTATAGTGAAGGAGGCATGGCCTGGGTGTGTATCAGTTATAGTGAAAGAGGCGTGGCCTGGGTGTGTATCAGTTATAGTGAAGGAGGCGTGGCCTGGGTGTGTATCAGTTATAGTGAAGAAGGCGTGGCCTGGGTATATGAGTTACATCGAAGGAGGCGTGGCTTGTGAGGTACAGTGAAGGAGGTGTGGCCTGAGTGTATCATTTTCAGTGAAGGGGGTGTGGCCTCTGTGTATATCAGTTACAATGAAGGAGGCGTGGATACTGTGTGTGTCAGTTCCATTTCCTTTTATAGCATTTGTCAGATGACTGTATCCAGAGTGACTTACAGAGGTCTAGAGCCAGTGGATGGAGTGTAGCAATTGTGTGGTGTGGGAGAACATTGGGATGGTTGAAACCAAGCCTGGATCAGTTGCAGGGTCATATATTGCGTACGGGTAGAGCCGCCCACTTCGAGTTGCCGCGGTCCAGTCTTGGCAAGGGACTGCACAAACACGTACATGCCTTATGCGAGAATGTGAGAGAAGAAGGACAGGTGATTGTCCATAGTTACGGAAGGTGAGATCTTAGAGTTTTCCAGGGAACAAACATGAGTGTCTGAGGGAGGAAACGTGATGATTGTCATATCAAGTTGAGTGTCATCTGCATAGCAGTGGCATGAAAACCCATGTGAGGATTCAACCTCACCAAGAGAGCAGGTATCAAGGCAGAACTGTTGCGTGGAGTAGGTGTGGCCTCTGTATGTCTGTTTATGATGAAGGCGCGGCCATCGAGTCTGTGAAGTGAAATACGCAGGGCATCTGTATCTGTCCATTAATTAGGCTTGGTCTCTCTGTACATCAGAGTAAAGTAGTCCTGACCTCTGTGTCAGTCCAATGGAGTAGGTGTGGCCTCAGTGTCTGTCTGTTAATTGAAGGGGGCATGGCCTCCGTCAGTCTGCCGCAGTGAAATACCAGTGGCCATAGTGTTAGTCTGTTAAGTGAAACGGGTGTGGACTCTGTGTCAATCCATTTCGGTGAAGTGAGCGTGGCCTCGGTGTCTGTTAAAGGATGTAGGTGTGGCCTCAGTGTCTGTTAAGGGATGTGGGTGTGGCCTCGGTGTCTGTTAAAGGATGTAGGTGTGGCCTCAGTGTCTGTTAAGGAATGTAGGTGTGGCCTCAGTGTCTGTTAAGGAATGTAGGTGTGGCCTCAGTGTCTGTTAACACTAGCACTACTGAAACGCTGCTCTCCGTTGAGTTACGAACCCCCAAAATTGTGACCCCAAAATTAAAATGCTCCATATTCAAAAGTGAAGCATAAATCTTCAATTGATTAACTTTCATATCATGTCTA